>NMUG010002674.1:0-15680 GCA_002855965.1 Monotropa hypopitys
TTGGGTCCTCACCAGGGGGATGAAGGATTGAAATGCAAACTTTTCCATCGGGATAAACTGCAGGTCATACATCAACCTTGAAGCAATCAACCAAAATAAAGAGGTAAAGTTAAATGAAACTAAACAACAAACAAACAACTAACCATTCGGATGCCATATCTCTGAGGTAAACCTCACAGTTGGAGGGCTGTTCGGATAATTAGATGGGAAGGTCATGATTGCATTAAAGAATCCTCCCTCACTGCAAGATTATTTCAAATAAAAAATCATAGTAAGAACGGGCTGAATTATCCAGAACCCAACTACTTAAACCAAGAGATCATAGCTGGTCTACACTAATAGGTTACCAATAAAGGGAAAAGAAAAAACATTAACAGAAACAAGGACAATGTGGACCACACCAGTATATCTTGACTAGTAACTTCTAGAGCTCACTGGCTTTAAAAAGCGTCAACAATGACGTTAACGCTCCATTTGTTTCAGGGGGAACTCTCGGAAAATATTTTCATAGAAAACGTTTCCTGGCATTTAGACGGAAAACAATTATAGTAAGCAAAAAATATTTTGTGGTCAACAAAAAAATCATTTGATTTGGGGAAAAACGCTTTCCACTTTTAAAGAGAGGAACAAGTTTTCCGAATCATTACCATTACTACTGTGGTAGGATAAATCCGGATTGGCCATCTGTCAAGAACATATCCGTATTTTCCCGAATATAGCCGGCAGCACGGCACCAGACTTTCACGTCATCTGCAACCTCGCACTGCGGATTAGGTCAGCCTTGTGCGGCTAGACATCCAGCCAGTGCAGGGACCAGTTATCCAGGACAACAAGTGCTAGATCTCGACTGATATAGTTAGCAACGTGTCCAACGGCTATCTACACTACGGATTAGGTTGGCCCTGTGTGGCCGACATCCTGGTAGTCAGGCAGTAAGCTGTTCAGGGACGCATGGGACGGATCATGACGGATACAGCTAGTCGCTTGCCCTACACAGTGACTCTGTTGTGCGGATCAGGTTGGCCTAGTGCGGCTAACATCCTTACAACATGGAGATCAGTCATGCAGAACAATATGTGTCGGACCAGGTGTGGTACAGCTGGACACATGCACAAACAAGGCATACTCTGCGGATTAGGTTGACCATATGCGGCCGACATCCACCAGTGCGGCAACCAGTAGCACAGTACGAAAAAAGGTGGCAGACAATGTGTACATGTGTCAATCAGTCGGTGGACGGTGGGTGGCACGCGTGTCAGGCCACCATTCCCGAAGGAATATTCAGAGTTCCCAGATCAGTAAAAAGGCACGCTAACATTCTCTCTTGTCATAGAATGTGGCCAGACAACTGTCAAAGGCAACAAAATCAAGGAAAAGGGAAGAGGAGTCTCATGCAAGTCTCAATTTCCAGCTAGAAGCTGGAAATCCGGAAGGCAAGTATATAAGTGAGAGATCAGATACCGATGAACGGTACACGCTATTTTGCTCTCAGAGGCCTCTGTGCTTATACTCAGTTTCTTCTTCGATCCAGGACTAACTTAGTCATCGGAGAGCATTCCAGTCGCTAGAGGCGAGAGGTCCTCTAACCGTTTTTTTAGCGCAGAGACAGGAGAGGTAGGAGCAATTCAGCAGGATATCCAGATAAGAAAAAAATCTACCCAGATAAGTGTTTACTGGCGAGGGCAGTATAAGAGTATTTTACCCTCGCACAATTGGCGCCGTCTATGGAAAACTGTTAAGTTATATGTATAGTTGTTGTGTACTTGGGGTCATTGTGTAACTCCATCATACTTAGGGACCTTAGTGTTATTTCTTCATTGTTGAACATATATATTGAAGTAATGAGAAGGAATACATAACCCAGAAATATTTTCCCGTTGCTCTCTTTTATTATGGTATCAGAGCATATCCTGGTTTTGTAAAACCCTAGTCGTCAATGTCGTTGTTGCGTTTTTTTCCGGCCTCTTTGTTTGCTCCAGCATTGTCGCCTGCAACCCTAGTCGCCGCCGCTGCCATTTTTTTCGACCAGTCAGCCATCTTCAGTGTTAGCATTTCTGGTTTCTGATAGTGTTTCTTTAGGCATTTGTCGCCACCAGCATCGTCAGTCGCGCATCTCTCTTCTTCGCGACTTTCTCTCTCACTTGCGCCTCTCTTCGCGGCTCGCACTCTCAGTCGCTCCGATCTCAGGTGAGTCCTCCAGCGAGCATTCAATCTCTGGGGAGGCCTCTTAGACCTCTGGTTATCACCTGATTTCTCGTCGGGCCTCCTGCGAACTGCAGCGACCACCAAATTGGCCCTTGTGTTGCATTGGTTCAGGTTCGACGTTACAGTAGATTGTTCATTTTGAGGCATTGATCTAGTATTTGCTTGGCTTGGTATCGGTTATTTGCTGGATTCGCTGGTTGTATATGCTAGTTCTATCGTTGAAAGTTGAGTATTGATAACGCATATTGAGTCCACTTAGTCCATTGGTATTATCTGATATCCTTGACAGGCCTCACGACCGTTCTTTGGCTATGTCAGAAAATCCAACAAACCCACCTATCCTTGTATTGCACTTGTGGTGTCACTGATTATTATTATTTGATTGAGGATTGCGGCTTGGTTTATTGGGTTCTTGGATTCTGGGTTTTATTGTTCGGATTGTTCAGCTTTGGCCTTGTTATTGACGATTGGGTGATCTGTGGTTGGTAGGAATCCTCAATGTCAGATGTTTCACTTACTGACCCTCTTTCTCAGGGGGAGTTGCAAACTCTCAGGCGCCTCGTGGCCAGGCTCCGTATTTCGTCTCCCATAGCTTTCGCTTCCACTGCCTCGGCTCACTCTACTTCCTCTATTCCTTGGATAATAGATTCGGGTGCAACTGACCACATGATAGGTTACTCTTCTTTTTTCGATTCCTATTCCACAAGCTCTGGTAAAGCAAAGGTTAAAGTAGTTGATGGCTTATTATTTTCTATTTCAGGAAAAGGTTCCATTCGCTACTCACTAACCTTGCTTCTTTCTTCGGTTCTCCATGTTCCCAATTTTACTACTAATCTTCTCTCTATTAGTCATCTCACACAATATCTAAATTGTTCAGTGACCTTTTTTCCCACTCACTGTGTCATTCAGAAATTGGAAACAGGACAGATGATTGGAACTGGTAGAGCTAAGAACGGTCTGTAATTTTTGGAGTCTATGTCTTGCCCATCTTTTGCACCCTCGTCACTGGGTCATGCACTAGAGGCTGATACGGGTTCAGCATTACCAGTATTACATCAGTGGCATCGTAGACTTGACCACCCTTCTTTTGGTGTTTTAGAGAAACTCTTCCCTACTCTCACTAAACAGTGTTCTAGAAGTCGCTTCTTTTGTGAAGCTTGTGAACTTGCTAGACATAGACGTTCATTTTATGCTCATGTTTGTCAGAGAAGTGCTTCTCCCTTATGATTGTCCACACTGATGTTTGGAATCCTTCTCCCATTAACTCTATTTTTGGTTATCGATATTTTGTTACCTTTATTGATTACCATTCTCGTATAAATTGGGTGTACTTACTTCGAGCCAAAAATGAAGTTTTCTCATGTTTTAAATCTTTCCATAAAATGGTGCACACTCAATTTAATACCAATATCATGATTCTTCGTTGTGACAATGGGACTGAATATATGAATGGCTCTTTCAAGTCATATCTCGATGGCAATGGTATTCTTTTCTAAATTACTTGTGTTGATACACCACAACAAAATGGAGTCGCGGAACGGAAGAACTGACATCTAGCTGAGGTTGACCGTTCTCTTATGTTTACTATGACTGTTCCTAGACATTTTTGGGGTGAGGCCATTCTTACAGCTGCTTATCTCATTAATCGGATGCCATCCAGTGTCCTTCAATTCCGGACTCCCTTGAATTGTCTTCCTGGTAACTTTTGGGTCTCTACTCTTCCAGCTAAGATCTTTGGTTGTGTGTGTTATGCGTATGCTCCTCACAGCCCGGGTAGAAAGTTAGATCCTAAAGCTCGCAAATGTATTTTTATCGGCTACTCTTCTACCAAAAAAGGATATCACTGCTATGATCCTTTTTTCCAGAAGAAATTTATTTCTATGGATGTTACTTTTTGGGAACACCAATATTTTTACCTTCAATCGTCCCCATCTCTTTAGGGGGAGAGTCCTAGAGGGGAAGAGATGTTGACATGCGATTCTAATTCATGGTTATTCCCTCCAACTTACATTATGACAGAGAAGAATGTTGGTGAGGGGGAGGATGTCTCTCCTAGTTCGAGTAATCTTGAAAGGAAAAGCGATGAACTTGTACCTGGAGAAAGCGAGGATCTTGTACCTGGCGATAGAATAATGCCAGATACGAGGGAAAGATTAGACAGACCAGATTTAAAAACTTTTGCTCGCAAGGAAAAAGGCCAACCTTGTGCATCACGGGTTCTAGATCCTGATAATCTAACTGAGTCCCCTGATACTACTCCTTCCTCTTTATCTCTTCCTTTTGACGATCTTGATGTGCCTATTGCTCATAGGAAATCAGCTCGAACGCATAAAGTGTCGGCTCGATTATGTACCCAACATCCTATTTCACAATTTGTTTCATATTCTCGTATATCACCTTCATATTTTGCCTTCCTTTCTTCTCTTTCCTCAATACCAATTCCACATGATTGGAAGGAAGCCTTTGCTACTACAAAGTGGAAAGAAGCTATGGTGGAGGAGATGAAGGCCTTGAAGAAAAATGACACATAGGAGTTACCATATCTTCCCGGGGGAAAGAATGCAGTAGGATGTAAGTGTGTGTTCACAGTTAAGCATAAAGCAGATGGCACTGTTGAGAGATACAAGGCAAGATTGGTTGCCAAAGGCTATACTCAAATATATGATATTGACTATGAAGAAGCATTTGCTCCAGTGGTAAAAATTAACTCTATTCGCACATTGTTGTCTTGTGCTGCCACTTTAAACTAGCCTCTTCAACAGTTTGATGTTAAGAATGCTTTTCTTCATGGTAATTTGGAAGAAGAGGTGTATATGGATCTACCACCTGGTTTTTTCTCCCCTATCACTGAAGGCAAAGTGTGTAGGTTGAAAAAGGCTATTTATGGCTTGAAGCAATCTCCAAAAGCTTGGTTTGACAGATTTCTCAAGACGATGTTGAGGCTTGGCTATATACAGAGTCATGTTGATCATACTGTGTTTATCAAGAAAAGTGAGGGTAATATTGTTATCTTTATAGTTTATGTGGATGACATAGTTATGACAGAGACGCTTAAACTCCTTCTTGCCAAAGAATTTGAAATTAAGAAAATTGAGAGCGATGCAGTACTTTCTTGGCATGGAGATGGCTAGAACTAAAGAAGGGGTCTTCATTTCCCAAAGAAAATAGGTTCTTGATCTCCTGGAGGAGACAAGAATGCTAGGGTGCAAGCCTGTCGATACTCCTATTGAAATCAATCATCAGCTTGGCAGTGTGGGAGAGCATACAGATAAAGAAAGATATCAAAGACTAGTGGGTCGCTGAATATACCTCTCTAACACACGTCCTGATATTTCTTATGTTGTGGGAGTTGTCAGTCAATTTATGCATGATCCTCGTATCTCTCATCTTAATGACGTTTATCGTATCCTGAGGTATCTGAAATCTGCTTCAGGAAAAGGTATTTTGTTCTCCAACCACGGTCACTTAAGGTTGGAATCCTTTACAGATGCTGACTGGGCTGGTTCAATTGATGATCGACGATCGACCTCAAGCTATTGCACCTTCCTTGGAGGAAATCTGATTACCTGGAGAAGTAAGAAGCAGTCAGTGGTGGCAAGATCAAGTAAGGAGGCTGAATACAGGGCAATGTCACATGGTGTTTGTGAGCTTTTATGGCTTCAAACCTTCTTATATGAGTTGAGAATTCGTGATAGAGGTCCTATGAAGCTCAATTGTGATAACAAGGCTGCCATTAATATTGTTCATAATCCTGTTCAGCTTGATCGAACAAAACATATCAAAATTGATCGACACTTCACCAAAGAAAAGTTGAACAATGGGTCAATATGTATGCCTTTTGTGAGATCCGAGGACCAATTTGCAGATGTATTTACCAAAGGTCTTTGTAGTAAAATGTTTTACCTCATTGTGTTCAAGTTGGGCTTGATAGATATCTTCGCACCAACTTGAGGGGGAGTGTTAAGTTATATGTATAGTTGTTGTGTACTTGGGGTCAATGTGTAACTCCAACATACTTAGGGACCTTAGTGTTATTTCTTCATTGTTGTACATATATATTGAAGTAATGAAAAGGAATACATAACCCAGAAATATTTTCCCGCTGCTCTCTTTTATCAGAAACTCATCCACAAAAGTAAAAAAAGCAAACTAAAACTCAGAACGAGACCAAAAAAGATGGCAAACCGTGGAAAGGAAACCCCTAGCATCGTCGGAAAATAGACCGGAAAGGGGAGGCGACCAGTAGCCACACTTTCCGGTCCTCCTCCGGCGCCCAGGAAGAACGCAAACACCCAGTCGCGCATCTTGGATAATCGTGGAGGCGTTCCCAGTCTAGAAGGGCATCCAGAGTCACTACTAGAGGCATTGGGGACCCACTGAGGACCCAGGATGACGTCCCAGAAGATCAGGGCTATGACGACAGGGAGATGGAGTACTCCCAGAAAGGAGACAACTGGTCTCGTTCACGATACTCCCAGTCACCACTCAAGTCCAAGTCAATTAGAGATGAGGACTTGGCCGAAATCATCAGGTCGCAGAGCCAGGCGATTTAGTACCTGGAAAATGAGGTATCAAAGCTGTCCAAACAGCCTTAGAAGAATCAAGGCCTCGTTGGCCATCAACAGCAGCGTTCAAAGGCTCCCCAGACGAGCCAGGCCCGCAACGTCCATCTACGCCTTTCCGGAAATGAGATGGCGGCACTGGAAGGCACAGGGAGGACCCAGCAGCAGGATGCTAGGGTAAGGAGGGACCAGCCCCATCGTCGGGAGCGACGGAGGGTTGCTCGGGATATCCCTCAACCCAGCAAGCACCACAGCAGAACGAATAGCCGAATATGGAATGCGCGGCAGCAGCACTCGATACCCCATGTACGGGACCTCAGGAATTAGCTTCGTCACAGGGTTCCTGTACAGAGGGAATGCGCGGAGAGACCGTTGAACTCAAATCCAATCAACTATGTGCCAGCCAACCTTGAAGACATGAGAACATGGCTTAATGAGCGTCTCAAAGGCCAGGGAACGGCCCAAGAGACTGCTAAGCGAGCCATCCAGCAGATCACTTCCACCCCGCTCTCTAGGGAAATCAGCAACTACCAGATTCCCCAGGGTTTCTGCCTCCCCAACTTCCAAATGTATGATGGGAGGACAGACCCAGTGGAATGTCTCCAACCTCAAGAATTTTTTTCAGTAAAAGTTGTAATAGCCACAATGTATCAGCAAGTTACTATTCAATAAAAACCCAACCTCTTCAATTCATTCTCCTCTGTTCGGCAGGAAGCAAGGAGTAAGGAAGAAGATGCCTAGAAAGCCTCCACTTCCTTACTAGAAGTAATGGTCCCGAGCAGAGAATGCTTAGAATAATTGTTCCTGAGGTCAGAACCTTACAAGGGAACAGAAATCCCAAGGGACTGATCTCAAAACCAGAACAGGTCAATGGTCCCGAGCAGAGAATGCTTAGGATAGTTGTCATGAGGTCAAAACCTTACAGGGGACTAGAAATTCCAAGAGACTGATCTCAAAACCAGAACAGGTCAATGGTCCCGAGCAGAGAATGCTTAGGATAATTGTCCTGAGATCAAAACCTTACAGGGGACCAGAAATCCTAAGGGACTGATCCCGAAACTAGAACAGGTCAATGGTCCCGAGCAGAATGCTTAGGATAATTGGTCCTGAGGATGGAACCTTATAGTGGACCAAAAATCCCAAGGAACTGATCTCAAATGGGCAAGAAACTCAAGGTCGCGCAGAGGTCCTTAGCCGATGAAGTCATCTTATAGGGGACAAGAAGTCCCAAGATGATCCGAGGCTTGAAACAAAATGAGAATGCAGGCATCGCACGGCTCAACAGGGATAGGTCCTTAAGGGAATAAGTGTTCCAAGGACACCCATCGCAGTGCGGTTCAGCGGGGGAAGGTCCTTAAGGGAACAAGTGTTCCAAGGACACCCATGTTTATAGAAAAAGTGGGCAAGCAAAGGGAAAAAGTGGTTGCATTAAAATCCAAAGATGTCATTACATTACAGCAAGCAAGAAAAAGAACAAGCCAAACAGAGAAAATGGTTCAAGGAAAAAAGCAAGAAAAAGTTCAGGGTGTTGGTAGCTCTACGACGTCATCAGTAGGGGCTTGTTCCGCAACTCATACAGCTGGAGTGTCTGGGAGAGCAACTTTGGAAGGGGGAGCATCAGAAACAGTAATGGAAGCTCCTGCAGCAGAGCTCCCCGGGACATCTTCTAGAAGGGTGAGGTTAGTCACCATGGATGAGGCCTTGCTCGGCAAAGGGATCTTCGTGCGTAGGGGAGAATCCGCCGCAACACTGTAGGCATCCATGGCGACCTACCACATCTCCGTGAAGATGAAATCCTTCATCTCCGGAAGTTGCTCCAAGAACTACCGTTCGTAGTTGGCCTTTATCAACTCAGCTCCTTTGTTGTAGCTTCTGGTGTAAGAATCGAGGACCTCTCTCTGGGATTTCTCTAGTTCGAGCTTCCTCGCCTTTAGCTGTGCATTGAGGGAAGTCCTTTCAGCATCAAAAGACTTGGTCTTGCTTTCCAGCTCAACACGGGCGTCGGCCATTCCCTTCAGCCTCCTCTCCTCAGACTTGGCCAAGACGTCCCCTAGCCTCTTTATCTCAGCATCTACAGTGCCCAGAGCCTTCTTGGTGTCCTCGTGCTTCTGGGCAAGAGTTGTCAGCTTTTCGGTGTTCGTCTTCAAGATGTCCATGGAGGTTTTTAGCTTCTCCATGTCCTTGGCATGCTCGCTTTGCAGGAGGCATACCCGTGTATCGAGCTCGGTTGAGCACTATAGGGTCTGTTTAAAGACAGAAGAATTCAAGTCAGAAAGCAAAAAGTAAGGGGAGCAGAGGCATTTTATTGATTGACTATATTACCTTCAGGGCGTACGTCAAAGCTTGGCGAGACAGATCCCCCGTGTTGTACTTGTTCTCCTCAGCAGCATCGATGGAAAGCATTACCGCGCAAGATAGGTCGCGCGCAACCTTTCCCTCGAGGACCTTGTCCCCTTTTTTCACGGTGGTCGCGTCCTCTTTCAGTAGGATGGACTCCCAATCGTCAGCAAAGTTGTTGCCCTCGGTTGCCTTTTCCCCCATGGTCAAGCCGATGGGTTCGCCCCTCCTGAGTCTCTTCAGGACTGGAAGTTTTACAGGTGGATCAGCCTCCCGCTGGTGAGTGTGGCTAGGCTGATCAGCCGCCTCGGAACCCGCCTGAGGGGGTGGCGGAAGAATCTCGCTGGCAGAAGGTGGAAGAGATGCCAGGTCCAGAGCAGGTGGGGTGGTGCCTTACCACCGGTCGGCGTGACCCTCCTCGGGAGAGTGGGAGATCGGCCTCCCGCAATCTTCTTCATCAGATCCACCAAAGAAAAGGTAGACATCCTGTCCTTGTCGTCTTCTTCCCAGCCGCAAAGCAAGGAGCGAATTTGGGAGGGACTAGGAGGAGTCCTAGATGATGTCTCGGCAGCTTCAGGATTGGTGGGGGATGAATGAACCTCCCAGCACTCTACTTCTTCAAGAATGTCTTCCTCCTCCTCGATATCAATGACGGGAGGTACGGCAACGGTCACCCCTTGGTCCTCAGTTGGGATGCCGACAGGGATAACTAGTGTGGCGGGAGCTATGTCAAGATCAGCAGCTAGACGCCGTGCACCGCGATAGCCCTTGTAGTGCGGCACATATCCTATGAGCTTCTCAACAGATCTGTCGATCAACTTCCCGCTCGGACTCACGAAATTGATTACCTTCCGGATTTATTTCCTCTTCACATATTTGTCATGGAGAGAGTTCTGGTCCACATTAGCATTTGCAACAACAAAGAAACAAAAGTTAGAATCGGTAAAAGGTATGGAAGCAACAAGAAGAAGGTAAGAAAGAGGCAAGGAGGGATACTGACGAGGGGCTCCGTCCCTTCGAGGAATTGGATTCTCCCTCTTTGAGCTAGGGGTGAACTCTCAGTTCCCAGTCACGATCAGGTAATCATCGTCGTCCCCTCTGGTGGAGTCAGGGAGCCACTCGACCAGTTTGCCCTTGTTCACTCAGACTTTCAGGTACCACACACTACCCCGGGTATGGTTGATGGTGTAGTGGTATAGTATCTCCCAGATGCCTATTTCTGACCCGGTAATCAGGTTCAAGGCAGCGACGCCCATCACAGCCCAGACTGTGTTGGTCGCCACTTGCATCAAGGTTGGATTCAAGTAGCACAGGAAGTGACGAAGAAATAAGTGCAGAGGGAATCGCACCCCAGCCTCCACAATGTGGATTACTAGGATATGGAGGGTGTTGTTGTCAGCCTTGCTCCTGGAGTAATTCCTAAGTGCGAGACTGATGGCAACGTCCTCCGGTATCCCGTATTCCTCCTGCAAGGCCTCGATCTTTGTTGGGGTGTCAACCAGAGATCGAATGAAGAAAGAAGAAGGAAACTTACTCGGAAAGGTCGAGAAGAAAGAGCAAAGGCAGAAGGAGGACTACGGTTTGCAAAGGGACAGGTCTGAAGAGAATTCGAGAAGAAGAAAGGGGGCAAATTTAAATGTGCGTCCTACGCTTTTATCGAAGGGACGGCACGCATGGAAAGTCACTTTCAGCGGTCCACGTCTGCCTCAAAAAAAGTGCCTGGGCCCAAGTCCATTAATTGTGCAATTAATGAGGCGCCTCTTCAGAAAATGGCGGTAGACTTTATCCAATAAGTGGAACGACAGCATTTTGGGTGTTGTGAGCTCTGCCCACTCCCACTGTACGGCTGAAGTAGCCAGAGCTAGGGCAATTGTGGCGTGGTAAATCCGGATTGGCCACCTGTCAATGGCATATCAGTATTTTCCTGGACATAGCCGGCAACACGGCACCAGTCTTCCACGTCATCAACAACCTCGCACTACGGATTAGGTTAGCCCAACGCGGCTAGACATCCAGCCAGTGCAGGGACCAGTTATCCAAGACGACAAGTGCTAGATCTCGGCTGATATAGTCAGCCACGTGTCCAACGGCTATCTACACTACGGATTAGGTTGGCCCTGTATGGTCGACATCCTGGTAGTCAGGTAGTAAGCTGTTCAGAGACGCGTGGGCCGGATCATGACGGATACAGTTAGTCATTTGCCCTACACAGTGTCTCTATTGTGCGGATCAGGTTGGCCTAGTGCGGCTAACATCCTTACAGCATGGAGATCAGTCATACAGAACAGCACGTTCCGAACCAGGTGTGGTACAGTTGGACACATGCACAAGCAAGGTCCACTTTGCGGATTAGGTTGGCCCAATGCGGCCGACATCCACCAGTGCGGCAACCAATAGCACATTACGAAAAAAGGTGACAAACAACGTGTACAGGTGTCAATTAGCCGGTGGACGGTGGGTGGCACGCGTGTCAGGCCACCATTCCCGAAGGAATATTCAAGGTTCCAGATCAGTAAAAAGGCGCCAACATTCTCTCTTGTCGGGAATGTGGTCAGACTACTGTCAGAGGCAACAGAATCAAGGAAAAGGCACGAGGAGTCCCATGTAAGTCTCGATTTCCAGCGAGAAGCTGGAAATCCGGAAGGCAAGTATATAAGTAGAAAATCAGCCACCGATGAACGGTACATGCTATTTTGCTCTCAGAACCCTCTGTGCTTATACTCAGTTTCTTCTTCGATCCAGGACTAACTTAGTCATCGAAGAGCCTTCTAACCGCTAGAGACAGGAGGTCCTCTAACAGTTTTCTTTGAGCGCATAGACAAGAGAGGTAGGAGCAATTCAGCAGGGTGTCCAGATAAGCAAGAAGATCTACCCAGATAAGTGTTTACCGGCGAGGGCAGTACATGAGCATTTTACCCCCACACAACTACCTGTTTTTTCAACGCCTAGTTGGTACCCATTAATGGGTGTGTCTGGAAAGGGGAATGACGAGGATAAGCCTGACCTTTAGTAGTAATACACAAAGTGACTGTGCTCAGACTCGAACCCAAAACCTTAATGTTATTGGGTTGGGTCTTTAAGAATTCACCACCCAGTGGACCATTAAAAATGGCATGAAGCTCCCGCATATGCGGGGTCTAGAGAAGGGTTGATGTATGCAGCCTTACCCCTGCAAGTAGAGAGACTGTTTCCGTGAATCGAACACGTGACCTGCAGGCCACAATGGGGTAGCTTTAACATTACTACATAAATCGACCAAAATATTCTTGCCCGCTAAAAAGACAAAAATTCACCTGTGAAAATACACACATACATATCCAAAATACCTTAATATGAAAAATGACTAAAATACCCATACATGAAAAACTATTTTATAGATGAACAAAATAAACTATTATCTAAAATAACAAAATATTCTCACATGCAGAATAACTAAAATATTCTTAACAATAAATATCTCTACAATTTTTATATTGAACATAAAAAATAATATTACATATACAAAATGAGAGCGAAGAAGAAAAGTTTTACATCAAATCATTTTACTGTCCTCTTATCTTTTCTTTTTCCAACCTTGTTACGGAACTTTAGATTCACACATTGCAAATCAGAGTTAGCTATTCATTGTCATTGGATAGGCTAACCCCAATTAGGCAGACACTTCTTTTTCAGATAGTCATGTTTATTCAGTGCTTAATGAGGTGACAAAATCATTCATACGAAATTCATAATTTAATTTAACGTTTTTATTGAAGTATGTTTTATTTTAATTTTAAAAAATCTAAGATTTTTATTGTTCTGTCATTTTAAACATAAAGGCGTATTTTGGTATGTATGAATATTTTATCCATTTAATAATATAAGCATTTTTATGTACAAGCCAAACACTAGAAAAGATTTTTTGTCACAACCAAACATTGGAAAACAAATTCCTTTCCAAAAAAAAAGAATTCCAAGGAAAATATTTTTTATAAAAGATTTTATGTCTGAAACAAACGGAGTGTAATTGCCACCAAAGACTGAAATTATCTTCCTATAAAAGCAAAAGGTATCGACTTTGATTCAAATATCTATAAAGTAAAATGACACACCAACCTGAACTAAAACCTGAACTAAAAAATGATTATAAAAAAGCAATAGTTTTGTTCTCTCAAAAAAATGTTGTGCCCCAACATTAGGGACCCCCCGCTATGCCCTACCACAAGAGCTGACGAGAGGATTGGCACATGCGCGACTCGCCCAAAGATTCCGCATTCATATTATTTGTTATGTGTAGGGTGCCCCCCAGAATGGCGCATCTAGACTAGTGTATTTTATGTTTCATCTAGTGGGACTCGTACCGACTACACGAGTAGGGGATCCGTGAACTAGAATTACCCCAGTATGAAGCTCATATTAATGGGCTAAACGTCGAGTGATTAATACACATCATCATCATAGTTGCAAGAATCGAACCATGGACCTCTTGGATAACTCCAAGTATCCTGGGTCATCTTGCCTATCACTTTTGTGTAATAGTTTTGTTCTCTCAATGTTATGTTTGGATGAGAAAGTAAGCAAAGCATATGAGATAGGGAT
Organism: Monotropa hypopitys; assembly: GCA_002855965.1. Classification (NCBI taxonomy): domain Eukaryota; kingdom Viridiplantae; phylum Streptophyta; class Magnoliopsida; order Ericales; family Ericaceae; genus Monotropa; species Monotropa hypopitys. The sequence continues at coordinate 13,683 of NMUG010002674.1, forward strand.
GCTAGGGAAATTTATTTTCCTTCCTTGGTACTTTAATGGGCAATCTCGCCGTAAATAATGTATACAGTCATTCCGTTTTTTCTTCATAATTTCTCACCATTGTTTTTTTTATAAGTTAAAAACAACAAGAGATTTGTCTCTCTGTCTCTCATGCAAGTTCAACAGTACAAATACTGACAAATGGAAATCATAAAAGAAAACCCCTACAAAATAATAATTTTTAACCATGCTTAAGGCGTATAAACTCTCATAAAATTAATACAATGCTTGATAAAACTCGTACAAAACAATCATCCCCCTTGCAAAGCAAGTTCCCGTTTTCCACAACCAAGAATCTAAACTTACACAAAATCAAATCCACAGTGGCTTAGCAATGAGAACAGCTAGGCAATTAAATAAACCCCTAAACCCTAGACCAACAGGCCCTCAAATCAAACCAAGAATACAATTAAAACCATTCCTAATCAATCAATCCTGAATATGGGAAAAAATCTCAAAGCACAAACCTAAGATGGATAAATAAAAACCCTCAACCCTGTCATTCAACCCAACAAAACACAAAGCCACCAAACATCACATTCATCAATCCTGACAGTCATTGCAATCAAACACAACAAAAAAAAAATCCAATATTTTCACAATTTTGATATTTGAAAACAATCTGAAGCCTAAACGTAGGTAAATAACATAAACCCCCAGCCTCTCACTCAATCAAACAAGCCCCAATCCAAAAAATATCATAAACGATCAATCATGATCGTCAATTGCAAACAGGCACAACATATGAGGAAAAAAACGAAACTTCATACAATTGACCTATAAAACACTCACTATAAAGTATCCTGTGGTCCCATAATGGTGACACTCCATTCGAATAAGTTGGTTTCATCAACCAAGCCGGCTGAAAAGCCATCGACAGGGTTTTTACAGAGATCTGAGGAATCAAAAGATGGACTGATCGATTAAATTGATAATTGAAGTAAAAAATCAGAACCACGAGCAACGGACGAATTGATCGATTGTTTGATAGTTACCTTTGAGCTGTTTTTGGAGGAGAAGGATTGCTTGAGATGGAGAAGCCATCGAACACAAGGAAACTCGATCGAGGGAGGGGGGGTAAGGTTTTAGGGTGCTGAAAGGGGTGGGAGGTAAAGAGAGGGAATACCTAATCGTGTTGTGCCAAAAGAAAAGTAAAGACGAAGATGGAAGCGGGAGCTGATTATTGAGTCTCTCTCTCTCTCTCTCTCTCTCTCTCTCTGTAACAACATGTAAATCGTAATCCTGCCTAGTGGTAGTGTTGGACGAGTATAAGAAAATTGAAGCGGCAGTCTTCTCTCTTTTCGTTTACATTAAACAAGAACATGTGTTATTGGTGTTTTGAGTACGCAACTCAAACATTGACGGGTGTATCATATATCGTAGTAGAGTGTAGCTGATTAAATTTACTCTTACTTAAGTTTGGAGTTAATTTTGAAAGTGATCAGATATCACCCTTGTGTACCTAAATATACAGACAATGTCACGTATCTAAGGACTATTTGAGAATATCCATATTTACTCTTTCACATGCTTCTGGATGGCGGCAGTAATGGAGCCCTCAATGGTGGGATGCATTATTTTTTTTTTTGAATAGACAGTTCAATCCAGATCGATGAGAGATAAGAATTTGACAGAAATTATCAGGTCCTAGAATTAGCTGATTCAATGCGTGGAAAAAGAAGTAGTGAGACTGTTCAAACAGTCTCAGCAGAAGGAAGGACACGTTGGCCACCAGCAGCAACATTCAGTGGCTCCCCAAGCGAGTCACGACTGCAACATCCACCTGCGTCTTTCCAGCACCGGAAGATCAAGAGAGGATCCAGCAGCAAGGCAGAGTGAGGAGGGATCCACCCAATCGTCGGGAGTGGTAGGAAGTTGTCAGGAATCTCCCTCAGCCCAGTGAGCACAATAGCAGAACTCATAGTCGAGCAAGGGATGCGCGTAAGGAGCACTTCACAG
>NMUG010002675.1:0-15677 GCA_002855965.1 Monotropa hypopitys
ATGATGCAGACAGACTAGCTGAGGAGTTCTTAGAAGGTGTCGCACTAACAGCACGTGGCAAGAAGCACTTCCCAAGATGATTACCTCAGCTCGGCCGTCCAGAAACCAGTTCGTTCTTTTTGTCTCCTGAGTTCGGTCAAGCATCATTTGGGGAATCCAATTGTATAGGAGTGATCGTCTCATCCGGACGATCCTTTTCGACCAATGGGTAGGCTCAAAGACATTATTCCCGCGCTCCCATTCTAGAGAAAAGTTTTGGTCAACCATCATTTGCTACTCGGCTATTTTAACTCGGCAACTCTTGTTTCTCTGTGGCATTCTTCCAGATCGCCACACGCTTTTGATAGGTTAGTCCAATTGTATTTTGGGGCTTATATTTTTATCTTTTTGTTTGGTCCGACCTGTTTTAGGACCGTGTGTTTATTTCTTTCTTTGGGCCAATTTGTTTATGGGCCCTAGGGTTTGTTTTCTTGTCTTTAGGATTTATTTTTTCCCTATTTATACCGCCTTATGTGACTGATGGCGGCAGTCAATCTTGGAAACAGAAATCATCTTCTTCCCATCCAACTCGTGTTCTTAGGAAAATGACTTGTTTGAAACCTTTAATCTGGCATTCTTCAGAATCACCAGTTTTAAGAGCCTTTACTCCTAGTATTCAATCGGATCAACAGGTTTAGAGAAGAAATCATTGTCGGCATTCTGCAGAATCAACGACCTCAGTTATGTTTATCATATTCCGTAAAAACCACGCTGCATTAACTGGTCCCCGCACTAGCTAGATATCACGCGCACATAGCTGGTTTAATCTGTAGTACATGATTGATGATGACATGGCTTTCTGTATTGATAAATCGATGACAGATGTCATGCTACCAACTAAAGTCCAGGTAAATACATATTTGACTTTTACACGTGGCAGATCTGGATTTACACTACCACAATATATATGGGATGACTCCTCAACTATTTTTAATAAAAAATAATAAAAATAAAAGTGATGGTTTATAAGTGGGACACGTACACCTATATATCACAATGAATCAATGAATTGACAGTAAAAACATCTTAAATCTCCAAATATGGATTAAGTTAAAATAATCACACATCAAAATGGACCCCTAAGTATTAAGAAGTAGGAATGAAAAATGAAAAGTGATGAAAATGGATAATGGGTAGTGAGAAAAGAGCTCTTGGAATAGTTTATATGTGAAAAAAATAAGGGGCACTTGGAATAATTGGTAGAGAGAAAAGAGCAAAAGAAGTCCGAAATTATTTTTAAAAAATCATTCACAATATTTGTGTTCTTCCGAGCAGTGAAGATTAAGGTAAGAAACTTTTTTATTTTATTCCTTTCATTTCCTTCGCTCTATCTTCTCTCTCTTCTAAAATATGAGTTCTACTTTTTAAATCTTTCAAAATCTTTTTTTTCATAAAAAAATACATCAGATTTGTATATGTGTGGGTGAGAATTTTCTGATCACCCTTAAAAATGTCCAAAATGCTAGGTAGGATGAATGATGCTGACTTTTTTACCAATGTCGAGCTTCCATGAACTTCAATGCTGCTACAAAACAGAAAAATACTAAGGGACCCCCTCCCTTCTCTTCAGTGGTACTCCAATGCTTAAGTTAATATTTAGATCAAATATAACTTAAGAAAAGAATTGAAATTTCAGAGAGAAATCAGTATTAGGAGTAAGCATACCTTTCAATTGTCATCTCCTTTATAATTTATACATTGTCTTTTCTAAGTATTACCCGGGTCCCGCCTTCCATAATTTAAGTTTTAGAAGAGTGGAGTCTGACTGTATATTCCTTTTCTTTTGTCTTATACATTCTTTAAAATATATTAAACGACTAGTGGGCCAATGATGTTTCCACTTTCAACAATAATATTTGTCATCTTTTTCAAATGATTGGCTCCACTAAATCTTCTTTTTGTCATTTTATTCATTAATGATCTTAACTTTTACACGTAACATTCTTCTCTGGATTTATTTAATGAATAAAACTTCTCATTCCAATCATTAAATAAACAGTCTTAGACTTCTCGTAATGATCAAATCTTCCAATTCTTCTTTCTCAACTTTAACATCATTTTTATATGTAACTCACTTAGGTCATCATTTTCGACTAATTTCCCGAGGTAAATACCCTTTTCCCAAGCTCAAATTCTTCTCGGGGTATTTGCCACAATGTTCCGTTGTCGAAAGTCCTGTTCATCCCGTTCTTTTCTGTTCGGGACTAATTTCTTCTTGGGAGATTATTTTCCTGTTTGGGAAATATTAATTCTGTACGGGAATTAATATTTTAATCATAAGGACTGCTTTTTAATCATTCTAATAATTGTAATTTTATTTTTCTACCCTTATGTTTATTTTTATCTACCACAAAAGCCCCTTAGCTTTGTCTAGGATTTTGCCGAGCACAAAAGACTGGAGAAAGCTGTTAATTTTGTAAACAGTTATATGTAAACTAGGTACACTTTTCATATATGTGATCTTTTTCTTTTAAAATTTTAATATTCCTTTAAAGCATTTAAGGAAAACGACAATATAATGGCACTTTTATCAAGATATCGTGTCAGGCGCATTAAATACTATTTATTGTTTACCGCCTTAAACCGCCTCATTTTATAATAAAATATTTTTTATAAAACCTCATCCTTATTCGCATCTTATACGCGTTACTTTCTTCTTACATTTGCCGTAACTATTCTACTTCATCTCTTCTCGTCTCTTTCCTCTCTTTCTCTATAAGTTTCTAGGTTTTCAAACTTTCTTTTTCTTAATAGATTTCCATGGGGGTCTTTATGAATTGGTGTAATACTCCAGAACGAATGGAGCAATTTTGCCATCTGTACAACATTCCAGATGATGTTGCTACAGAATTAGCTACTGTAGACCACGATAAGTGCAAAAAACATGATAGAAATACGATTTTCATTCCTCTGATTCAGATAATTGAAGGGGGATTAGATTTCTCCTTCGTCGTCTATTTCGTACTTTTCTATGCCGTTGGGATCTCCTCCCAATTCAGTTATCTCCAAACGTTACAAGGATGATAATGAGTATTACAGAACTCAATCGTCGCTTGAGAACGAACTTAGGGTATAATGATACTATGTATTATTATACCCTTTGTCATACGAAAGACCTGACATACTACGTAAAAGTGCGCCCAAATCGTTCTCCATTGGTCTATATGATGTTAGACTCTTCGAAGGGTGCTGATGAGGATTATTTGATCGTTACTGGAATTGGGAGTACCCAGTTGATGAGGATTCTGTTATCTATTTTCTAGATAGGGATGGCAGACCTAGTTAGTATTTGATTTTTACTTACTAACATTTTTTATGATTTTATTCAAATTTCTAAATCTAATTTTTTTGTTTCTTCTTTGTTATAGTGGATAGAATCAATCCGTTGAGGTTGAATACTGTAAAGACAGACGCTGCCACAGCTTATTAGGCTATACCCCCTGGTATAGAGGATATAAGCACTCACAAGTGATTGTTGCCCATACTCATATCCCTAAGGGAATTCCTATTCCTCAAAGCTCTTCCCAGGTTGGTCCTTCTACATCCCGCCCTGGTCCAACCACTTCCCGAACAAAGACTGACCCAATTGATGTGGAGATAGATCAAACTGCTTATTCTCCAGAACCCAATCAAGAAAGAACAAACTCAATCAACAATTATTCAAAGAAGGATTTGAACATCAAAATTCTTCTGACTTTGTAGAATTTGTAGGTGAATTTCAGCCCATATCTTCTTCTTCTGCTGGTTACAGTCTTGATCCCATAGACATGGCATCCGAAGAACCTGATTTCATGTCTATTGCTTTCAAAAAAGTTGTTAAAAATCCTTTCTCTACCAAATCCCAAATATCAAAAAGTCAATCCTCAGATACACCTCTCACTGTTCCTCCTCTCGCAACAATTCCCCCACCCTCATCTGATCCTCCTCCTCTATATGTTACCATTTCTACAGATGTTCCACCAATTTCTACTGCTCATAGTCATAACCTAAGGACTAGGAAGCAATCAAGTCATGTGCCACCAACTCAGGATCCTCTCATTCCCAAGCGTTCTAAGACTGGTGCAGATAAGGGAAAACAAACTACCCCCGCACTGTGGGAGCCTGACATAAGTAGGAGTGACAGACCTCTTAATGAGAATGATCAATTAATGAGCCCAAAGACTGCAATGGCCTTAATGTCAGCCCTTTTTACCCAAAGACATTGAAGCAGAATCAAGCCTGTCTCTTGCTGCACTTTTTACTTCTTCTGTGTCTCATGTTTTTAAGGTATTTCTAATATTTCTTTTCTTTTCATTTTGTTCTAAATTTGTACTTTTAATCTCACTTTCTTTCTTCTTCTGTACAAGCATGCCAACAGATGTACTACCTTTCTCAAAGGACTCTACTGATGGGGCATTCTCACAATGATCTTGAAAAGAAACTGGAATCTGCCTTGGCAGAAAAGAAAGAACTTGAAGCAAAAATGACTAAGGTAGTAGCTGACTTGAATGTGGCAGAAGAAAAGAGTTCTTCAATTCAAAAACAAATGGAAATTGTCAAGATTGAAGTTGTTTCCCATCTCTCTAAAAACACAATTTTAAGGGATCAAAATGCTGATTTGAGGTTGAAGTTGGAGGCTGTCTTAGCCGAAATTGAGGAGCAGAAAAAAGATACAGATGCTTTCAAATTTGCTACTATGGCTAATGAAGAGGTTGCTTGGGTGGCTGGGTTTGAGAAGTATAAGGAATCCTTCATTGGCCAGATTCCAAAAAATTTTAATACTTTTTATTTGAAAGGCTGGTTAGAAGCTCTCAACGCTCTAAATAGCCCAGAGGATTCACAACTTTTCAAGGAAATTCCCTACCCAATTTCAGGAGTTGCTCCCGCACAGCTTCCTGATGAATTTGCTTCTATCTCTGCTGCACCTAATACTCAAGAGACATCTGCTCAGGTTCAACCTGGAACTACTGTTGATGATGCTACCAATCCCAACAACACTCCAGTGATTTAGAATTTTTCTCTCTTATTTCTTAATGTGCTTATGTACTGTACTTTCAGACATTTTAATGAAGTTTAAGTTCTATGTAATGAAGATCACTTTTTTCTATTATAGCCTTCTTGCTTTGATTTCCACTTCTATCTATCTTAATTTATTATAAGTTTAAATTTCAGAAAATCACTAATTGCTTTGAAACTTAAACTTAGTGGAGAAATCAAATAAAATTTGGTATATAGAAAAATCAGAAATCATACCTTAATGATTTTGAGTTTCCACTCTTTCTTCCATACCATCCTTTGAATCTGCATCTTTTTTACTTGCAACTTTCTTGATTCAATCAATCTTTAAGTCTTTCAATCTTGCTTGTTTGCTTGTGTGGAGGGATAAAGTATAGATGACACGTGGCAGCTCGGATTAGACTAATAAAGATGTTCATCAGTGCGGCCAGAGTGTTAGGTTTGTTATGTGTGATGTTTGAAGGTGATGTCTCCCCTGTTTGGCACCACGGATAAGGTCATCTCTGTGAGATTAGGACATCTATGTGGGATGTCACATGGGGATGTTATCATTGTTAATTAGATTGTCCATGATTAGCTGGTGACATGTCCAACAATGTAGAAAGAACCTTTTTAGGGGCATGCTTATCAAATTGTGGATGATTTAGTTGGACTGGTTGTGCAAGGATTAATGTTTGGACCTTAACCAAATTAATATAGCCAGCCCGTGCACATCCTTGTATGCAGTACAGTCAGGATTAGGTCTAGAAGGACATTCTGGCAGTGCGGTGAGTAAGGTACGCGGTTGGATTATGACGGACGCGGTAAGCCTTATATTAATCATGGATGTCGGATGAGGATAAGGCTAGGCCAGTGCGGCAAGCATCTTCAGTATAGGATCACGTCAGTGTGGCTGTGGTACGTGTATACATTAATTGGTCAGTCAATAGCATTGGATGCACGCTTAAGTTCCACACAGTCACTTGAATCGTTATGTGCTAAATAAGAAGATAAGAAGTGAAGATGTAAGTATGCTACGGGGAAGAAGATGAGGAGTCTTCTGTCCACGTTCATTCCTCCTCCTTGATGAGAAGTCAAAGAGTTAGAAGGTCACTATTAATGAAGAGAGCGGAGATACAAAAGGCAAGTTCTTCACCTGTGAAAGGTACATTCTAAGCCATCCGAACTAACTCTCTCATGAATTCTCTCTGTTCTCTCTCTCTTTCGATAAGGATTGGGTTATTCCATTTGGAACTAACTTAATCATCGGAGGGCCTTCCAAGCCACAGTGGCGGGGGGTCTTCTAACTATTTTCTGTGGTTGTAGAGCATTGTTGTGAGATTGGACATCGATTAAAGATTGTTTAGCAAGGAAGGAGTTCTAAGTTCAGTCCAGAAGAAGCATTCAAAGACAGTGAGGTATTCACCGTTGACAATTGGCGCCGTCTGTGGGAAAATCCACACCTAGTTTGAAGGAAAAGGTTTGCGTCTAAAGAGGTTGAAGCAGATATGGTAGTTATTAGAGACAACAAAATAGAGCAGACTCTGAAAGGAGGTAGTATTGTTGGGGATGGGCGAGGAACCCAAGGAAATGACTATATTCCACCCCCAACCCCTAGGAAGACGAGTATGATATGGAAGACGAAAGCCCTAGCCATTCCGGGTCCTTGGGCTCCCAATCCCAATCCAAGTCCAAGTATGTTAGAAACGAATATTTGGTTGAATTGGTGAGGACCCAAGGGGAGACGATACGATGACTGGAGGTTCATATGGAGGCGATAGTGCGACAGAAAGATGAAGCACCACAGGAAAACCGACCTTTGGTTATCCCAGGAAGGCAAAATGTCCACACTCGTCCAAGAACACAGGGGGGCAGAGGATGGCACCCAATGTTCGAAGACCGGTGGGTGGTGCAAGCACGGTAGTGCATGCTCCACCACCTCCCCCGAGGAGGGAGAGGGTGGTCAGGGACCCTCCACAACCCAGTGAGCACCAGAGAAGGACACGAAGCAGGGGTTCATGTCATGCCAAGCGGACTCAGCCAGCAAGATCAGTGAACTCAGTACCAGACCTGAGGGACCATTTGCAAAACAGGGCTCAGACCAGATCTTCTTAGAACCAACGGGAGGCTAATCCACAGATGGAGGATCTGAGGAGATGGATAGACGAGAGGTTCAGGGGCATGGCTACGGCCCAGGAGAGTGCAAGAAGGGTGATCCAAAAGATCACCTCAACTCTGCTGTCTCACGAGATTGCATACTATAGAATCCCTAGGGGTTTCTCATTGCCAAATTTTCCCAAGTATGATGGAAAGGTGGACCCAGTGGCTCACTTGAAAGATTTTCAGCAGGCTCTGATCCTTTATGAGGGTGACGAGTTCCTATATTGTAGAATGTTTGCATCCAGTCTAGGATGCACGACTCTCAGTTGGTACAACAAATTGCCTGCACACTCCGTCACCAGTTGGGGGCAGCTTGCAGAATTATTTGTTGGACGCTTCATGACCAGCCGTGCAGCTTCAAAGCACTTTGACTCCTTGACTTCGTTGATAAAATGGTCAAGTGAATCTCTGCATGAGTATGCGGGCAGGTACGTAGAGGCTTATAATGATGTAGAAGATTGTACAGAAAAGCAGGCAGTCGCCATGTTCAGGTTAGGACTCTCCTTTGGTGAGAAACTAAGGGGGTCCTTAACCTTGAATCTGGTGGAGTCCTTTCCCGAGCTAATGGAGAGGGTTGAGTAGCACGCTAAGTTGAAAGACGAGGCCAACAGGGAGGCAGACTGTACAACCAATAGGGCTCACCACACTCATGTTGTTGAACCAGACGAGAAGAAGAATAAGATAAAGAGGTCAGTACGGCCACAGTCTCCCAAGAAAGAAGTCAGCGCGGTGCCAGTACCCATCGCACAGCAAGCTAATTTCAATGGGCTGCCGGCCTTGAGAATGGGAAGGCCAGGCCCAACCTCATATAAGGCAATCCGTACTAAATTCAATATCCCGATTTTTCGGATGATCTTCCCTTTGCAAAGTGAGCCATATTGGAGGTGGCCAGCCAGCCAGGGAGGAAATCAAGCAGAGTTGGAGGCAATGGGTCTGAGGTGTAGTTACTATAGAGAATATGGTCACAAAACTGAAGATTGTAGGATGCTCAAATAGTTTCTGGAAGAGCTGGTGGAGGCAGGTCATTTGCAGCAGTACCTAGCTCAACCCCCCGCACAAAACAACAGGTAGGTACGGGTGGTTGGGGGTGGTGATTGCTTAGATGAGGACATACCTCCTACTGTTCTGATCCGTATGATTCATGGAGGAGAAGAGCAGGTTCCACTCCGAGAATCTAGAGCTTCAAGGAGGAAGTAGGCTTCAGAACACCATGTGCTACAGCTCAGACAGAAGAGGCAAAGAGAGGAGGAAGGGTACACCGCAAAGATAGCCTTCTCAGATGAAGACTTGGAGGGGGTCACGGTGCCGCACAACGACGCTTTGGTTGTTACCCTAAATATCAATAGGTTTGACACTGAGAGGATATTGATAGATCGGGGAAACTCTACCGACATCATGTATTTGCAGGCATTCTTGAAGATGGGCCTATCTCAGGAAGATTTAAGGGAAGTGTAGATACCATTGATTGGCTTCAGCGCAGAACCATTGTGGCCTCTTGGTTCCATAACGCTGCCGGTCAAAGTAGGGCATGTTACCAAAGATGTGGAATTCTTGGTCACCGATGTACCTTTTACCTACAATACAATTATGGGAAGGACGTGGATGCATAGAATGGGTGCTATCTTGTCCACTTATCATCAGTTGATCAAATTTCCAGGCCCTAAGGGGGTGGAGAGCATTCGAGGGAGTCAGAAGTCATCCCGAAATTGCTTTCTTGCTTCAATCAAGGCAGGGCCAAAGTACGAGCAGGTTAAGTCCATTGAGGTGCCCGACCAGCCCGTTTTAGATGATATGGGTGTGGACCCGAGCACCCGTGTGGTTGAGAGCTTGAAAAAAGTTCTTGCCCATGAGTCAGATAGTGACAGGTACTTCCTCCTCGGGGATGAACTCTCGGGGAAGGAGGCCCTTGAATATGAAAGGGTGCTTAGGGAAAACATTGACATATTTGCTTGGACTTCAGCGGAGATGCCTGGAGTTGAGCCAAGCATAATATGCCACCACCTCAACGTGGATCCTTTCCACAAGCCAGTTATGCAAAGACGAAGACACTCAGCCGTGCACCACGCAGAGGCAGTTATAGAGGAGGTTGGCTGTTTGTTGGAGGCCAAGGCAATTAGGGAGGTGTACTACCCCGAATGGCTGTCAAATACCATTGTTGTGAAGAAGAAGAGTGAAGCATGGAGGGTTTGTGTCGATTTCACTAGTCTCAACAAGGCATGCCCAAAAGACAGTTTTCCTATGCCCAAGATTGATCAACTAGTGGACTCCACAGCAAGATATGTACGGATGAGTTTTCTGGACACTTATAGAGGCTATCACCAGATCGCTATGTATGAACCCGATCAGGAGAAAACTGCCTTTATTCACTCCGTTGGGATTGTACTGCTATAAGGTGATGCCTTTTGGACTCAGAAACGCAGGTGCCACCTATCAGAGATTGGTTACACTGATGTTTAAGGAATTGTTGGGAAAGTCCATGGAAGTGTATATTGACGATATGGTGGTTAAGTCCAAAGAGCCGGACTCCCTCATATCAGATTTGTGTTAGACTTTCTGCATCCTGTGGTAGTACGGCTTGAAGCTAAATGCCTCTAAATGTGCTTTCGGGGTGTGTTCAGACAAGTTCCTAGGACATCTCGTCACCAGAAGAGGAATTGAGGCAGATCCTAGTCAGATAGTCGCATTGCAAAATCTCCAAAGTCCGAGAACGACTAAGGAGGTGCAATGTTTGACTGGGATGGTTGCCACGCTGAACAGATTTATCAGTTGTTCATCCGACAGGTACAGGCCATTCTTTCAACTGCTAAGGAAGAGTGCAACCTATTCATGGGGGCAGATTGTGAAGAAGCTTTCAAGGAACTGAAAAAGTATTTAGCAGAACCTCCATTGATTTCCACACCAATTCCTGGGGAGAATCTGATAGCATATCTTGCCGTTTCGGACCATGCAATCAGCGCGGTATTAAGGAAGACAAGTGCCAGTCTATTATGTGAGCAAAACCTTGCTTGATTCCGAAACCAGGTATTTGCCATTGAAAAAGTTGATCTTTGCCCTCGTCATGGCTCCTCAAAAACTGCAACATTATTTCTTGGCTCATCCTATTGAAGTACCAACAGTCCATCCAATTGGGTCTGTTCTGAAAAAGGTGGATCTATCTGGGAGGGTTGCAGCATGGTCAGTGGAGCTTGGTGAGTATGATATAGGGTTTGTGCCCCGCATTGCCATTAAGGGACAGATACTTGCTGATTTTGAAGCAGAGTTCTCCGCAATACCAGCCCAGATGGAAGTGCGGCACAACCCAGTAGAAGAGACCAGAAGAGAGCCCCGCACACCTTGAGTTGCAAGTTGATGAGACACCCACAAGTGAGATGTAGAAACTCTACGTGGATGGATCAGCTTGCAATAAGGGGTCATGCATTGGAGTTGTGTTGATATCACCAGAGTCTGTTATCCTAGAGCAGTCAGTCCGGATGGCATTCAGGGCCTCAAATAATAAAGCAGAATACAAAGCCATACTAGCAGGACTCTCCGGTGCGCAGCAATGTAAAGCTCAGCATATTTTGGTTCATTGTGATAGCCAATTAGTGGTTAACCAAGTGTCAGGAGAGTACGCACTAAAGATAACATGATGGATCTCTACGGTGCTGCGGTGAAACTAAAAATGCAGGACTGTAAACCATACGAATGGTCCAGATCAGTTCTAAGCAAAATAGTCACGCGGATGCCTTGGCATGTCTTGCCTCATCAGTTCCCGTAGAGTTCCACCGCACTGTCAGTGTTTACTCTCTTTCAAAACCGAGCGTTCAGATTGAGGCTGTAGAGGAAGTTCAGGATGTTGACTTGGGTCCTAGCTGGATGGATCCTATTTTCACCTACCTTAAGGACGACAAACTACCTGAAGATAAGAAGGAAGCTCATAAGGTCAAAGTCAAGGCATCTTGTTTTTGGATCTCTCCAGATGGACACTTGTACAAAAAGTCTTTCACTGGACCTTATTTGCGATGCGTGCACCCGTCCATGGTTCAGCAATTTCTCTTTGAAATGCATGAGGGGGTGTGCGGCAGCCATGCTGGAGGACGGTCTCTGGCCCATAGGGTCATTTCTCAAGGGTATTGGTGTCCCTACATACAAGAAGATGCCAAAGCCTACGTTCATCAATGTGACAAGTGCCAGAGATTTTCACCAATCATACACATACCTACAGCAGATTTGGCACCACTTACAAGTCCATGGCCATTCGCTCAGTGGGGCCTGGATATTGTGGGTCCACTGCTGACTGCTCGGGGGTGCGTGAAATATCTTTTGGCAGGAACGGATTATTTTACTAAGTGGATAGAAGCGGAGCCATTGGACAAAATCACCGAGCAGAATATAGAGAGATTTGTCTAGAAGAACATCATCACATGGTTTGGAGTTCCCTAGTATCAGACAATGACACACAATGTCAAGACCGTTTTAAGAAGTTTTGTTCTACGTACAAGATCAAGAACTACTATGCATCTGTCAGCTATCCACGGTGCAATGGAAAAGAAGAGGCTTCAAATAAGACTTTATTGGATGGAATTAAGAAGAGGCTAGAAAAGGCGAAAGGGGCATGGGTTGACGAGCTTCCACTTGTACTTTGGGCTTACCATACAACCCCTCGCCGCGCAACTGGTGAAATGCCTTATTCCCTTGCCTATGGGACAGAAGCTGTGATACCATTGGAGATTGGAATCCCCACTATATGTACTGCATTAGTGGAACAGGGAGGCAATTACCAAGCACTTTCAGTTCAGTTGGATTTAGCAGATGAAAGAAGGGAGCAGGCACTGGTCAAATTGGTGGCATACCAAGGGTAGTTGGCCAGATTTTACAACAAAAGGGTTCATCTCAGACAGTTCGGCATTGGTGACTTTGTCCTTAGAAAAGTTTTGGGAACCACTAAAAACCCAGCTGATGGCAAATTAGGGCCAAATTGAGAAGGTCCATACAAGGTTGTTGGCAAATCAGGTCAGGGAGCATACAAGTTGGTTGATCTAGATGGAAATCCCATTCCCCGTATATGGAACATCTCCAATTTGAAGAAATACTATTTTGATGTACTTTTCGCTTGTTGAACGATTCAATAAAATGTTGTTATTGTTACTTTCCTTGTCAAGACACGATTATGTGATTACAAGAAGTCAGAATTGCAGTTTGAAATGAATAAGAGAAAGTTTGAGAAAAACATTCACTTCCTCATTGGGGGGCAATGGACCTGAGCAGAGAATGCTCGGAATGGGTTGAGAAGGCCTAGGTTCGTTGTTCCTGAGCTTGGCTAGGCAGAGAATGCCACCATTAGGGGACCAGAAGTCCCATGGTGCTGAGTTCGAATTTGGGCGAGAAGCCTAGAAGGTCCATATTTATATGGGTTCCTAAACCAAAAGCCATTTTTAGGGGATGAGAAGTCCCAAGAAGGCCCCGGTTTGAAACGGGTGGGAAAACCCAAAGGGTCTAAAGTGGTCCTAAATCAAATACATTACCTTTAGGTGATGAGAAATCCCAAGGTATCCCTGATTTAAACGGGGGGAAACCCACAAGGGTCCAAGGTGATCCTGAATCTACGTTGCCTTTAGGGGATGAAAAATCCCAAGGCAGCTCATATTCAAATGAGTAAGAAACTCGAGGGGCACTAACAGTCCTGGGTCGAGGAAGCAAACGAAGTTGCCTAAGGCCTAAAAAGGATGCGGAGCCCGAAAGCCCGTGCACAGAGTAACGTAGGAAAGAGACCAGTATGTTGGTCACTGCGGCTATGTTACAGTGCAGCAAAATATGTACGAATCAAAACATGTATGAAGCAAGTATGAAAGTCGAAGTTGTAAACTAGTATGGAAGGTTGAACATAAACAAATGTGGTCGCATCTCCTGACCACCACCAGAAACAGCAAAAATAAGCGAAATATGGGTGCCAACATATAGCCAGCACCAAAGTCAGAATTATTACAGACCAACAGAAAAGGTTCAAGTTCCATGAAGAAAAAAGTGATAGACTTCTCAAGGTGATACAACACCAGGCTCTGAGGAAGTAGCCGTGGTAGATTCAGCAACCTGTGCGGTTTCCACGGTTAAGTCCGTTAGGGATCCCACCACTCTGGTAGATGGGTCATCAGGTGTATGCTCCTCATCTAGGTGTGCGGGGGAGTCCTCCACTTGAACCTCACCAGTCCGGGGCAGCGCGACTGCATCAACTTCAGCTAGTAGCACGGACAGATCCGCCTCGAGCGACTCCTCTGCAGGTGTGGAGGGATCTGCTAGTGACACCTGACTTGGCAATGGGGCTGCAGCTCTCAACGGAGAATCCCATGCAACTCTGCAAAAGTCAAGGGTTGAATCCCAGTACCTGGTAAAGAATTCGTCAACAAGTAATGGAAGTTGCTCCTGAAATTGTCTGGTATAGTTGGCCACCATTTTTGTGCACCCTCTCTCGTACTCCTTCTTCATGGTGGCTGGCATGTCCTCCTTCAGCTTCTCATTCTTGATCTGTACGACTTTTAATGATTTTTCTCTGCACTGGACCCTGTCTTCCAGCTTCTTGATGACAACCTTGTGGAGATAAACTTTTAACCCTCTAACTTGTACCAAGGTGAAGTGTTTAACAATGCTTGGGTTGAGAGCTTCTCTCTCTAGAAATAGAGAGAGAGAATGCACTCCCCATGGCTATGATTTTTGAAAAACAACCTTACACTTCAGGTGTTAAGGTGTAGTTGCGTTGATGTCCAGGGCGTGGCTGCGAAGTGTATGGTTTAGGCAGGATGGGGAGAGCAGATCGGTGTGGTGTTGTTTGCTGGCGAGGAACTGGAGTTCGAGGAGGCGGCTAGAAGAGTTCGGTGAGGCAGAGCGGTGGGATGCCGAAGTCGGTGGTCGTAGGTGGCGTGGCTGCGGGGTTGGCTGGCTGAGGAGGTGAGGTTCTTGAGAATAGGAGGTCGGCGGTGACTGGTCTGTTGTGGGTTGCAGAAGCGGTGGGGGACGGAGGTGGAAACCATGCGAGGCCCAGAGATTTGATCGGAGGGTGGAGGGTGGTGGGCGGTGGAGGTGTTTTGATGGAGATGAGGCGTAGAGGTGTAGAGGCGGATTTTTTAGTGTTTCTCGTGGGAGTTCTGCTTACGCCCTCGATGTGTATTACAATAAAGAGGTAACCCGAAGCGTAGGGCTAGATTGTGCGTAGCATAATACTCGGGAAGTCCGAGATCGATTCCACAGGGAGGTTATGTTTAATGCTTGAAATTACTTCTTTTTGTGAGTTTAATGTTTTTGAGACTATAAGTAGTCAACTTAAATTTGATGGAAATGTATTGTGGATCCTTAACACTAACCTTGCAAGATTGAAGAAAGTTAACTAATTAAAAGCGGGAGTGGTCATGACTACGGCCTCCACAACGCTAGGCCTAGTAGTGAAATGTCCATAGGGCAACTTTAGAGGTGGATTGCACATTTTCCTCACATGGCATTATACTAAGTCGAATGCAAGACATAGCATAAGGTATTAGTTGTGACAAGAGTTTGTCTACAACTAATCGAGATGTTAACATTATAAAGACTTTGCCGAAAATAGGAGAACTATATGCAATCCTAACCTAAAGTATGACCTAGGAAAGAAGAACACCAAAAGGACCTAGAGCCATGGCCTCCATGGTCATGACCTTCCCCTAAAACTACTCACACAGAGCCATAGGAAGATGAAAATCACATAAAGGAAAATAGGTAGTCATTGAGAACAAAGCTAAAAATGAGATTGAAGATAAAAGCATAAACTTACTTGTGGCTTTACAAAGATAACAACTTACTAGCTAGGAGATTACACACAAGAAAATCTGCAGCACAACTATCTTCTTCCTTAAATGAAAAATCTGTCAAGAACTAAGAACTAGAGAGAGAGAGAGAGAGAGAGGGAGAGCTAAGGTAGAGAGAGAGTGTATGTGTGTAAAAAAACTTGTTCAAGACTAACTAGCACTATTGTCTTCCCTTCCCACATAATACAATCAGAATATTCCCTTCTTTTTCCTCCAATATGGACCAATACACAATAAAATCGTGCAAATGTTGCATTGGGAAGCAATGACACAAAGCAAAAAGCTGTCAGAAAATCTAGTATGCTGACTCTCTGCACCGGTGCAAAGTGATGTTGCACCGGTGCAAAGTACTCTGGGTTAGCATCAGTGAATAGGTGCATCGGTGCAGGGGTCTTGGTGCACCGGTGCAAACTCTGGTACAATGTTTCTGCTGGAATTCTTGCCTTCCCTACATCGGTGCAGGGGTCTTGTGCACCGGTGCAAACTCTTTCTGTTGGATTCTGCTCAATGTTGCACCGGTGCAGGACTGATATGCACCGGTGCAGAAGCCTGGATTTCTGCAGTAAGCTGGGTGGAAGCCAGTCATCAAGGTTGCGAAGATAGGTTTGGATCCAAATCCACCAGTAAAGATCGTCAATCAAATGGGAACACTCCAGAAGATGTTGGCGGACATTTTGCCATCAATTCGTACCC
>NMUG010002676.1:0-15676 GCA_002855965.1 Monotropa hypopitys
TTGGTAGATGCCCCTGTGGAGACCTGGGAAACTCTGCATCTTCCCACAAGCTTAGTCATATCTCGGCGGAGGGACAGCCAATAGTAAGTCTGGCTGACCAACTGGTAAGTTTTGTCCCTGCCGAGGTGCCCTTCCCCGTGCAACTCCCTGAGGATTTTAAGTCGTAGACTGGAACTTGGCACGCATAGATGAGCACCCTTGAAGAGAAATCCCTCATGTAGAGTATAGTCCCTGCGCCGTCCTGCCACGACTTCCTGAACAATAGGGGCGAACAACTCATCAGTATTGGTGAGCTCACTGAAAGACTCAAACCCCAAAACGTCACCCCGCAATATACTGAGAAGGCGAGTACGGCGACTAAGGGCATCTGCGACTCTGTTATGCACACCTGATTTGTGTTTAAGAGTAAAGGTGAACTGTTGAAGATAAGCCGTCCACCTAGCATGCCGCGCTGATATCTTATCCTGGCTGTTGATGTGTTTCAAAGCGTCATGATCAGAGTATAACACAAAGTCACTTTGGGAAAGGTAGGGATACCAATGTTTCAACGCTTGAATGAGGGCATAGAACTCCACGTCATAAGTACTGTAATTTAACCTGGGACCATGCAGCTTTTCACTGTAGAACGCAATGGGCATTCCTTCCTGACTAAGAACGGCTCCAATTCCCACCTTGGAGGCATCACAGTGTAACTCGAATGGTTTGAAAAAGTCGGGCAAGGCGAGCACGGGAGTGGTAGTCAACTTATCCTTGATATCTTTGAACGCTAGAGCGGCTGCTTCCGTCCACTGGAACTACCCGCGCTTCATACACTTCGTGATTGGGGCCACAATAGTACTAAAGTTGGAAATGAACCGTCTATAGAATGAAGCGAGGCCATGGAAACGCCATACTTCGTGTATGTTCCTCGGGGTTGGCCATTCCTGAACTGCCGAGATCTTTGTCGGGTCTGCTGAAATTCCATCCTTGGACACCACGTATCCTAGGAAGATCACACTACTCATCATAAAACAACACTTAGTTCGGGATACAAAGAACTGACCTTCCCGTAATAAAGATAGGACTTGGCATAGGTGTTGGAGATGAGTCTCACAATCTGGGCTATATATAAGTATGTCATCAAAGTAGACAACCACATATTTTCCAATAAAGGGCCGGAATAGTTGGTTCATCACCCTCATAAAGGTACTCGGGGCATTGGACAATCCGAAGGGCATAACCATCCATTCATAAAGGCCTTCCCGGATCTTAAAAGCTGTCTTCCATTCATCACCCTCCCGTATGCGGATCTGATGGTAGCCACTTTTTAGCTCTAGTTTGCTGAATACTGATGCCGTGCTGAGCTGATCCAGGAGATCATCCAGCCGTGGAATAGGGAACCTGTACCGCACAGTAATTTTATTGATTGCGCGGCTATCCACACACATTCGCCATGATCCATCCTTCTTTGGTGTTAGCAGGGCTGGTACAGCACAGGGGCTAAGACTCTCCCTTATGTGTCCTTTGGTTAGGAGCTCCTCCACTTGACTCCTTCGGTAGTGCGGCCTGTTTGGCAGGGCGACAGCAGGGACCAAGTCAATCTGATGATGGATGTCGCGGAGAGGTGGCAATCCTACTGGAAGTGCGTCGGGGAAAACGTCCTCGAATTCATCCAGCAGTTCCCGCACAGAGTCAGGGATTGTCTCCTGAACTTGCTCGCCGCCGAGCTGCCGAACACCAATGCGCGGCTCTTGCTCCTTTATCACTAGGGTGTACACAACGCCAGACTCCACCATTTCACCCATGAATTTTCCTCGGGTTAGCAGGTTGGGAGAGTTCGACACAATTGACTTTGGGACTTCTTCTTTGTTTGGATATAGAACCACCTTCACATTGTTGAACATGAAACTGTAGGTGTTTTTATGGCCATCGTGTTGCACAGAATTGTCAAATTGCCATGGTCTCCCTAATAAGATGTGGCAAACATCCATATCCACCATGTCACACCAAATCTGGTCCTTGTAGTTGGCTCCAATAGAGAGAGATACCAAGCTTCTTTTGCTCACAGTGACCTTCTTCCCTTCTTGCAACCACGCCAGCTTGTACGGGTTGGGGTGATCCTCTGTTGCCAAACCCAAGCTTCTTTTCCAATGTCTGTTGTAGCCTATCAAGTCTGTCTTCTTCAATCTCCTGGGTTGGTCGTCTTCTAGGGGCCATGGTTCAGATAGGACGGAAATTTTTTTTCGGAAGGATAGAAACTTGCGCTCTGATACCAACTGATGCAACGTGATTTTGAGGAGCAAATCACCCACAGCTTTCGTAACTACGCAGCGGAATAGAAGGAAGGGGAATAGACAGAATACCATCGTTGAATCCGAAGATTGCCGATGTTGATTCTCTTCTCGATCTGTTGATTGGCAAGCCAATACCGGATCAGAGGCTCGTCGGTCTGCTGATTCGCGCACGAATACCCAGAGGAACGGCTTCAAACACTCTCGTTGATTCTTGACGCGAATACCGAAAGGAAATGGGGTTGAACAAGAAAATTCTGCTGTCAGGATTTAATTTCATCAAAAAAGTGCTCAAACAGTTACATTGTTCCCTATATATAGGGCGGCAGAAAAAAACCACAAGTAGCAAAAACCCTAAGTATGATTACTGGGCCTTTGACAGATTAGGCCCAAAAAGGAAACAACAACAAAAGGAACCCTAAATACGTGGGGTCCCACAAAAGGAATAAAGATAACTGAATAAAAATAAGGAATCACGCGTTGCCGCACAGCAGATTGATTGTTGAAAGAATGTATAGCCGAACTCCCGAAGTCGAAAGAACGTATGCCGCGATCAAGGCCACTTAGCTCGGGAGGTCGTCACGCAGCTCGGGAAATGTTTCTGCCCCGGTTCTTCAGTGCGGCACAGTGCATCCGCGATGCCACTCCCCTCGTATAGTTCTCAGCCAGTCTGCATCAATTAGCCATATCGATATCATTACATAAGTCAATAGTTTTGGCACAAGAATATACCCATGCCACCAAAATAGATGCCACTGCCAACCTAAAAGCTTTTGAATCCAATCCAAAGGGAAATTGCCATGACGAACTTGCCTGCCAAGAGTGCCCTTTAACTATGAAGAGAGGCATCCACTGAGATACAACAAGCTGCCTAACAGTCCTACCCAAGCCGATCACACCCGGATAAAAGAGGCTTTTCAGATATAAGCGACGCACGAACGTGCCTAAAACAAACAGAAGCTCGACTCCCCCAATGACCATCAGACCCTCAACACCATTTCTGAGACATTGTATCGCAACATAGATTTGCAGCTTCAGCTTACACACAACTTCATCGTAGATCGAACCTGGGCATACTATCACTGAGAGCAGCAAAAGAATCTGCAACTTTGATGGGGAGTACCCCCTGAGCTTAACCCTCAAGCCATTCAAACCAAGAAGAACCTTCTGGTAAATGTGAGGTGCAGAGATGACCCTCCACACCCCATTGATCACTTCACCAAGGGAAAAAACATACCTGAACCAGCGCGTGATGGATTACCAACAGACCTTAGAACCTCCACTTCGAATACCCTAGCCTCGATTACCCAGAGACCCCTGAGAGAAGTTAGGGCTGTAGTAGGGGAAGACCTTAGCACAGTAACGGACATAGCAGAAGGACCAGTGCGAGGAAACCTAGGACGAGTCGCGAGATACTCTGATTTGGGAAGGACGGCTTGAGGCAGAGACCCTGACGAAGCCTTTACACTGGCCTGAGATGAGTACACTGGAAGGGGGCATCACTACCTGTCTGCAAATCTAGAATGTTGAAATCCCCTGCGTTGCTCTCGCCTCCTGCTACCCTCTCACCTAGGAACACTTCGAGATCTCCGATAATCAGAAGACAACCTTTATGGACAGACTTCGCCTCGTACCTTGAGATCTGAAATAACGAATCCTTCTGCAAACAATGGGAATGCACTAGCCCATTCAAACCCACTGCGAGTAAATCTTGTTGATAGTGTATTCCGTTGTGGAGAAGAACCCTATACCGGTCGCAACCTTCGCGTAGCCCAAAAATCTTCCTCACTTCCGTCACTTGGACCACCGACAATGACCCAGCGCTGAAGACAACGCCTCTCTCCATTAACAAGATCGCGTCTGTTGTTAAATGCGCGGCCATGGACGATGGCCACACCATTGCTCGACCTTGACCACACACTTACTATCTTACGTTTGTGAATTCTGGCATGCCCCTAAGTCCATACCCCACTTAGTAGTACTAGTATTTTCTGAAGTTAAAAAGGAAACATATTGTCACATTTCTGAAAATTCATATAACATTTCTAGACTATTTTTAATTTTTTTATATATATTTCTATGATTTCCTCTCAAATTACCTCAGATTTATTAAGATTTGGGTCTTCCCAAAGCTTAGAATTTGATAAATAGGGGATTTGGGATGTTCGGAACATGTTTGGAAGTGTTTTAAGATGCTCGGGTGAACCCTCGGTGGTCTACATACCTATTCTTGTGCCCGAGTCATATTTCGGTATAGGAAAATCAATTTCCCTTCCCTTATGCACATTTCGATATGTGCCTTGTGTATGCCTAGTCTTCCTTCTCAGATTTCAAAATGTGAGTGTACTATTGAATGTTCACTACAACATTTCGAAATGTGGCTTATCCTCTTTCCTCTTCTCTCCTACATTTCGAAATGCACCATTCCCATTCCCATCACATTTTGATATATTGCCTATTGTTGATTTACCATTGTCATATTTCGATATGTGCAATGGGGCACATATCAAAATGTCAACTTGTTGTTCCCCTCTCCTTGTTGCATGTTGATATGTGCAATGAGACACATATCAAAATGTCAGCCTGCTATTTGATCCATCCCATGTGCCAATTTCAATATGTGCTTGGTGCACATATCGAAATGTAGTCCCTTTATTCGTTCGGCCAGACCATTTGGGAGCTTTACATTTTGATATGTGAAGAGTCACATATTGAAATATGGCTCATTAAGGGAAGTTTTAAAATTTTTTTGGGAACTCATCATATTCACTCATCTCTCAAACCTTAACATATTTTTCTCACTCATACACAATACATAAATCAGCCGACACCCTCTATCCGTCTCTTCCTCATATGTGATTTCTCTTTATATATATATATCATTCTCTCTTCTATCTTCTATCGTCTCTCTCTCAAACCATGGAGTTTTGGAGCAAAACTCCTTCACAAACATCGATCACCACTCCGAGGGCTATCTGTTTACATGCATACCAACAGAGAGTATAAAGAACCCTCACCTAGGGTGCTATGGGTTCTCCCTTCTAAGGTAGAGATTTCTATCCCTCTAATCTTTAATCTTGGTCTTCTCTCTTCCCACTCAAGTTTTTCAAAAAAAATTGAAGATGTTCTTATGAATTGAGTTTGTGGGTCTCGTGGACCCTTCATTTTTTAAGTGTTTGTGTTTATTTGTACGTCATTAGATCCCCCACGAACTTAATTTCAAGATCTCATACTTGTTTTGAAAAACCCAAATTTTGTAAAAATCCTGGATTTTGGGTCTTCATGGAATCGATAAAGTGATTTGAGTATAATGGTCATTGATTTTGGAAATGTGGTCCTATGACCTTCTTAACACTTAAAATCAATGTTTAATTGTTTTTTGATAAATCATGTTTGAGGGCCAAATTGAAAGATTAGGAGTAGTTTGCTCTAATTTAGATGAATTGAGAGTATGAATAAATCGAATGTATTAATTGGCCTTAAAAACATGAGAGATTATTTAGGTTGACTATGTATGGGAATTTCGTTCCCCAGGAATTTGGTTCCCTGAGTGGTAGAATTTGCACTTATGACATTGCGCAATGGCGGCTTGACTTGGCCCTCCCGACGGGTCAGAAAGATACTAGGAAATTGTACGAGTAGCCTAGTCGACGGGCTTCTAACATGAAAGTATCTGAAACCTAATAACTCTTTGATAATATTGATTGTGTTAGTCTCTTGAATTCGTCAAGGTTGACATTGTACTCAATTGACTTCGTCAATGTGGAAAATTGTAATTTATAAACTTAACTCCTTGATTTCATCAAGTTGAACATTTTGGAAAGGTTTGGAATTTATTGATTTTTATCTCCTTTGATTTCGTCAAACTTTAGTATTTTGAAAAAATGTCAGTCGTTGGATTTGAGTAAGAAAAAGAGTGATCTTAAGTCGAAATGGTTTTTAGAAATGAAAAGAGATCCTCATGCATGCATATTTCACATTTCTTGCCTTAACATACATGCACCCTAATTTTAAAGATATTTGGATATAGATTTCTCTACTAGACTTTTACCTAACCCTCTATTTTTAGATATTGGATCCTTCCTTTGGATTGGAGCTGCTCATTTTAATCCCTTGCCCGACCTTGGAGCATGGAACCATGGTAGTTGATAGGTTATTTTTTCTACCATTTATTGTACTTTCTTTCCTTATTTTCCGGTTGTAAATTGTGAAAGTTTTATAAACATTATTTATCTTATTGCATGTGAATGTGTTCCTTATCTCTTTTTTGGTATGTATGTATGGGGAATTAAATATGAATGGTAGTTACTTTCTCCTTTTCCTATGACTTTTATATTATTTAAAAATGGTTTGAAAATCCATATTGTTACAATTGGTACCAAAGCTTTCTTTTTCGAAAACCTAGGGACATTGGGGAGACATTTAGTTGTAATGGGTTGCATTACTTTGCATTGCATGACATGTGTGTGCTTGGAGTGCTTGTATGCACTCCGAAAATTTAAATTTTTGATAATTTAACAAATGACCCTTGGGGACCCTCCTCGTTGATTGATTGACTAGGGATATTCGATCCTTTTGTTGATCTTCTTAGAGTTGATATTATCATCATTCTCTTTGAGCCTTGATTCCATCTTCGTCGTTGTTTTGTTGTTTGAATCCTTGCCTCGGTAGTGAGAAGTGGATTTTGTGGTTATCGGATGATCTGACATCCTTTCTTTGCCTCTTGATTGAGGATGATAGTCCGTTGTGTAATCTTTTGATCGGCCTCTAAGTCCTCCCTCTGGATTTGATAAACTCCTTGAATTGTATTACTTGTAGAGTAATGACACCTCTCATGATGTCGACCTCTTGGGTATTTGCCGATGGGCAATGCATGAGTTGATTGTCACTTTGCGATTGAGGCTTGATCTGTGCCCTGCTCTTTTAGGCTGTGGATCACTCAACGGTCCTGTTAGTACTCAATATCCTTGGGGTTGATTCTTTTCCCCTGAGTGTGTTCCCTCTTGTGTTTAGCCGATGGGATTAGATTAGTTCTTGTTATCAGAATTGAGAGTTGTAATCCATGCTAGGTTGGATTGTATTAGGTAGCCTAGTGCGAGTTGTACCCTAGTTTGTGGGTAGGCCAAGTCGTGGTTGTAGTTTATGCTTGGATGGTGCTCCAATTAGTAGATATCTCTCTTGTAGTTCTATTCTATATTAGTTGGTACGTTGAGAGGTGATTAAGATGTGAGTTGTGATGTGCTTTATTTGGAATTGGATTAGTTGGATGGTGTGGGGCTTAGACTTGTATCGAACCCACCTTTGTGCTCTAGTCTTGCTGTGTTGTCTTGGCAAGTTGTATTTTGTTGGGTTGTAGAAGTGGGACCTTGTTTCCCCCTCTAGGAAGTGGTGCTCGGGTCATCATGGGAGTTTAAGTATTCTTTGTGCGGTTTGGTGTAGTTAGAAGTATGAGATTGAGGCTAGTGGTAACACTCAAATGTTGGAAATTTTGGAGAATGGTCGAGATCTCTGGTGAGAAATTTAGGACCGTCATGGGAATTGGGAAGGTTATGTGGAGGTTAAATAGAACTTGAAGATGGGTTAGGAATGAATCATGTAGATTCTTCATGTGTTGGTGCGAGTAATGGTTCTTGAAAGAACTTTGGGAAAATACAGATAGAAGATGTGGGTCACTTCCTTGTCTGCTAATGGCTTGGGGTTCGATGGAGATAAGATTGGTGTCACTTGGTGACTTAGAGATTTTTATGTGAGCGGTGGTTGGAGCGATTGATCTGAAGTATGAATCCCCATTTGATTTGTCTATGTTTAGGTGGTAGAGGGTAAGTATCTAGTTCAAAGATGTTGAGGAATTGGCACATTGGTGTGCATGAAAGTCTCTTAGGAGGTTGTTGGAGGAATACATGCAGCGTGAACCTTAGGTTCGAGGTAGCGGTTAGAATTTGCAATTAGTGGCTATTCCTTAGTTCTGGCTTATGGTTGTGGAGGCATGCATCGTGGCGTGGTTTATATGTACTTCCCTTATTTTTGATCGTGTCGGTCATGGGATGCCCTTGTCGCATACTACCCTTGGTATGCATATCCTTGTTTTATCCATTGATGTCTTGGGTTGGTGAGTGGTATCCATCCCACGGTCATTTCTCGTCTCTTCCATCCTTGTGAGTTTGTATAAGTGGAAGACAATTTCGATCCATCTTTGATTGGAATGTTGGTGGCATATGTTCGTGCTTTATTCTAGC
This sequence comes from Monotropa hypopitys, assembly GCA_002855965.1. Lineage (NCBI taxonomy): Eukaryota > Viridiplantae > Streptophyta > Magnoliopsida > Ericales > Ericaceae > Monotropa > Monotropa hypopitys. The sequence continues at coordinate 8,507 of NMUG010002676.1, forward strand.
TGGTATTGGAGGACTTGACCTCGGGTGCTTTGGGAGTTGACTACTCTTTGCTGTTATTTATCATATTCTTGATCTTCTCGTGTCGCGAAGATGATGGTTGGAGACAATGGGGGAAGCCCATTACTTTGAGAGATTCCCGACTTATTCCTACCTAGATCTTGAGGATGTCATTTCTACTCATCATCGTACCCGTATTGATGGGTTGTGGTATCCGGATGAGTTTGCATTGGGTTATTTACCTCTTGTGATGCGAACTACCTACCTCTTTGTGTTCTTGCCTTCTCGAAGTTGCGAAACGTAATTAAACTCCTGACTCGCTCCTAGGAAGTGTTGATGTGAAAGAGTTGTCTGTTGCCATTCTTTCTTATTGTGGGAGAAGATGGTGGGATCCTACTAAGTTCCCTCATCTTTCAATCGTATTCTTATCTCGTGCATTCTAGCTTTTGTGAATTATCCTTTTGCGGACATTCTCTTCTCGCAATATCATTCGGCGAATCTGACTTGTTACCATCTCTCTCTCGTATTTTTATCTCTTGCATATTTGAACACCTCTGATTCTTTGGAGTGTGTGTCTCCTTCTGCTATCTTGTTTCTGAGAGTGTGTGATGGTGTTGGTTAGAGGGATGGTGAGTGGTGGTATTGTTGGCTTGGTCAATGAGGTGAAATTGTGTTTATATTATGCTGTTGCGTTGAGAGTTTTGGGTAAAGAGTGTGTCTCTTTTGGGTCGACTGCACCAACTTATATATAGTGATATTTGGCATAACCGGGTGTGTGCGTGTGTAGTCGATGTCAAGTGGGGTAGGAATTACTAGGACGGATTGATATGAGAAGGCGACTGGCCAGTGCATCTCAAAAAAACTTCTAGGAGTCGTTCTGGTACTGCACTAGGTGTGTGTTCAGGGTTGCTTGTATGTGAGGATTGGTGTTTCATCAAAAGTTTGTTGGTAGAAAATTTTCTAGTGTGGAGTTGGTCTTGGAGTTTGTGTGAGTATTCATGCAGCTATTTATGAGGATGGGAGATGATATAAGATTATGGTAGAGGTTTGCGGGATATTGTTGTTTATTAGGTCAAGTAGTTGGCCCTATTAGTGTTGATCTCGTGGTTTGTCTTATTGGTTTGTAGCCCTGGTGGCAACTGATTCTCCGTTCTATCATTATTCTAAACTCCCTCGTGTGAATTCTTTACCCTTGTCCGTATCGTATCGGTATATTTGTATCGTGTCGGCGTGTCCATATCGTATCGGCATGTGTTGTTGGTTCTCGAATTTTAGATTTTGGAGTTTTAGTATAGGAATGTCTAAGCTATACGAACTCAATTGTAGTATCCTTGTGGCAAGGTCATTTCCCCCTTCTTTGTTGTGAACTCTTGCTCTGTGATATGGTCGAATGTTGTGAAAAGTAGCGGAAGTGGTATTTTTCCCTGTTTCGGCAAATTCTTATTCTTTGGTTTGGCATCTCCTAATGACATTGTACATCACTGTATCGCTTCTTTTGTCATAAATACCTCTTGTGGTTGGTTGTGGCTTGAGATTGAGATTAAGTTGGTTGTCCTTTTACATTTGATTGCTTGGGAATCATAGCGCCACTTGTTATTCAGGCACATCGTGATTATGGGGAAAATTAGCGAGAATGTTAAATTCAGATCTCCTTCGTATGCTCATCTTCTTGGATTTATATCTGGCATGATAGCCTCCTTCAGAACTGCCGATTCTCAATTTAAAATCAGTAATGTTGAGGATGTTGTGAGTTTTTTCTCCATCATCTATCTTTGTTCGTGTAAATTTTGAGGTCTAAATTTTTGTAAGGTTGGTAGTTTGTCACACTCCTAAAAATCTATATAACTTTTACGTACTATTTTTAAATATTTTTATAAATTTCTATGATTGCCTCTCGAATTACCTCGGATTTATTGAGGTTTGGGCCTTCTCGAGGCATAGAATTTAGTAAATAGGGGGTCTGGGATGTTCGGAAGATATTTGGAAGTGCTTGTTGATGCTCGAGTGGACCCTCGGTGGTCCACATACCCATTCTCGTGCCCGAGTCGTATTTTGGTATAAGGAAATCAATTTCCCTTCCCTTATGCACATTTCGATATATGCCTTGTGTATACCCATCGTTCCTTCTCACATTTCGAAATGTGAGTGCACTGTTGAATGTTCACTGCCATATTTCAAAATGTGGCTTATCCTCTTTCCTCTTCTCTCCTGCATTTTGAAATGCAGCATTCCCACTCCCATCATATTTTGATATATGGTCTGCTATGGATTTCCCCTTGTCATATTTCGATATGTGCAATGGGGCACATATCGAAATGTTAGCTTGATGTTCCCCTCTCCTTGTTGCATTTCGATATGTGCAATGGGGCACATATCAAAATGCCAGCGTGCTGTTCAATCCATCCTATATGTACATTTCGATATGTACTTGGTGCACATATCGAATGTAGTCCCTCTGTTCATTCGGACAGACCATTTGGGAGCTTCACATTTCGATATCGAAATGTGGCACATTAAGGAAAGTTTTGGAAAATGTTTTGGTAACTCGTCATATTCACTCATCCTCCAAACCCTAACATATTGTTCTCACTCATACACAACACATAAATCAGTCGACACCCTCCCTCTCTCTCTATCTCCCTCATATGCGATTTCTCTCTATATATGTCTCTATTTCTCTTCTATCTTCTCTCTCTCAAACCATGGAGTTTTGGAGCAAAACTCCTTCACAAACGTCGATCCCCATGCCAAAGGCTATCCATCTACATGCATATCAATGACGAGTATAAAAACCCTCACCTAGGGTGCTCCGGGTGCTCCCTCCTAAGGTAGAGATTTCTATCCCTCTTATCTTTGATCTTGGTCTTCTCTCTTCCCCCTCAAGTTTTTCTAAAAGACTGAGGATGTTTTTACGAATTGAGTTTGTGGGTCTCATGGACCCTTCAATTTCTCAAGTGTTTATGTTTATTTGTACGTCATTGGGTCCCCTACGAACTTAATTTAAAGATCTCATACTTGTTTTGGAAAACCCCAATTTTGTAAAAAAACTAGATTTTGGGTCTTCGTGGAATCTACAAAGTGAGTTGAGTATCGTGGACATTGATTTTAGAAATGTGGTCCTACGACCTTCTTGACACTTAAAAATCAATGTTTGAAAAGAAATTTTGATAAATCATGTTTTGGGTCAAATTGAAAGATTAGGAGGAGTTTCTCTAATCTAGACGAATTGAGAGTATGAATAAATCGAATGTATTAATTGGCCTTAAAAACTTGAGAGATTATTTAGGTTGGCTATATATGGGAATTTCTCTCTCCAGGAATTTCGTTTCTTGAGTTGTGGAATTTGCACTCATGACATTGCGCAATGGGGGCTTGACTAGGCCCTCTCGAATGATCAGAAAGATACTAAGAAATTGTACAAGTAGTGTCACGCCCTAACCCGATTAATTATCAAGGTAATCACGAAGTTAGTGACGTAGCAGTGTCATAGATATAGAAACACAACTGATAACAACTCTAATAATAAAATCTAAAATACTAGAAATAAAAACTCTGAATAAAGTACTGGGGATGATACATACATGGCGAAGCAAACTGGGCAAAACAAGGCCCGTACCCAAACCATAAACCGAACAAACTGTAGAACAACATATCCTGATACAACATACTAAGAAAAAATCTCAACAACTGCTCACAAACTAAAAATAAACTGAACAGAACATCCACTAAACTAACTGCACTGCAGCTGAATATGTGGACAATACTAAATGCGATCACCTAGAAAATGTGTAAAAACACGCCAGCACGACGACATGGTGAATACTAAAGGAACAGTATAAATAAGAGATGCAAAAACAAGTAAGGATCAAATCCCTCTTATTTATTATAAACTGTGACAATTCTTTCCAAAACTTTATTTAATATTTGCTTTCAAAAACTGTTAATTTCTAAATCATTATTCTCTTTTCTTTCCAAAATAATCTTATTCTTTCCATTCCCTTTTCATTATAAGTAAATCCACCGGATCTAATAAATGATCCATCAATTATCTTTTCATGAGCCAAGGTTCAAACAAGGTATTCATCAATATCATATTATCTCATCTCTGTAACTACAATATCCAATGGTCATTCAATTCGTGTGATCAACATTTTTGACAGATCTGTAATCCAATAAATATTTCCGATAAGTACACAGGTAATGAACTAGGGGGCGCTCGTCACCCCCCAGTATTATGGGAATATAATATCACCAAACATCTACCCTCGGCTAGGTAATATAGAATAATCGCCAAACATGCACCCTCAGCTAGGTAATAATCTCCGAACACAAACCCTCGGCTAGGTTTCAAGGCTATTACAGTAAGAACTGAAATCTCTTTTCTCAAAATCCTTTTTCACTTTATTAATTTCCATAAAACTCGCGATCTTTATCCAAATTCATTTTTCCATAATAATCTCTTTTAAAAACTCTTTATCAAATTCAATCATTTTCCTTGAGATAATCTATGCTTTATAAATGCAAAAAAATCATACAAATCGCAATCTTTCTCATTTTTAAATTTTTTCAAAATACTTCTTACTGTAGAGAAAAAATCATATTTATACTCAAATTTACAAAGTTCTAGAGTACTCACCTGAGTCAAGTAAGAAGGATCTATAGGATGTGCTTATCTTTTCTCGGATCTGACGAAGGTGTAGGTAACTCCGGATCTAGTAATAATCAATTGCGAGTTATGAGAATACTAATACGATACGATTACTCAATAAATCGGGATATCTAATCATGCATGCCTCTTTTTAATAGAATTTTATTTATCATAATTCCTTCCATGATCCATTTTCAACTTTCAATAAACTCATAAATTAATTCCTAATAATTCCCATATATTTCTTTCTGACATTTATTCCTTTTTATGAATTTATTTATGATTTTTCTTTAAAAGATTATTTTCAGTCGCAACACTGGTTATCGATAACCCCGATTTCTAGGTTATCGGTAACCCAAATAATTTTTCTACATTCTGTGTTGGATAACAGTATCCTAAATAACTCGGACACTGATATCAAGGACAAGTTCCAGATACCGATTTCCTGATTACCGGTTACTTGGTTACCGATTTCATGATTTTCTTGGTTACCAATTTCTAAGACAATCTTTTTAAAATAGTGTACATTTTACCTTATTTGTTATCGATAACCACATCTTCCTGGTTACCGGTAACCCAAACTGCAGAATGAAATTGTTGCTGATTGTAAATTGCGATTTCTTCATCGTTTCTTGATGGTTTGGTCTCGGGTTTGATTCTAAATTGTTTTACATTCATCTACAAGTAGTATATATAGAAATAATTTCGAGATTTACCTTGTGTGTGTCGAATTTAACGTTTGAAGGTTGAAATGTTGGTTTCCTCCTCTATTCCTCTTCTTCTTCATTTGATTTCAATTATGGGTTGATTTTTATTTCTACAACTGACTCTCTCTCTCTCTCTCTCGTACTGCCTCTATCTCACTCTCAAATTTGGTTTACACAAAACACTTGTGACTAATACAATCTATGGAATGTTTGTATATATGTTTCTTTCATTCTTTCAATTTATTGACAACACACACTCACACCATCTCGACACATACACATCTCCATCGACACCTCATTGCATGCACTCACTCCATGCCACACGCACAGACACGATACACATCCGCGTATAGTTGTATCTAACTCCCTTGCGGCAATCGCACACACTCACGACATCTGCACAGTGATTTTTGTTTGTTTTTTATTTTATTTCACTAAGACCCTTTTTGCTTTTTATTCTTTCACTTTGACCCCAATCCTTAATAAGTCTTTTGTTTTAAGCCTTAATTTATTTTTTATACTTCTTTAACTCTATAAATTTCTAAATAAATTTTCATTCATTTATTAAAATTTTAGGGATCATTTTAAATATGATTTTATTCAATAATATTTTTAATCACTTCTTATTAATTTTAAACTCAAGTATTAATCTTATAATCCAACTTAAATTAGTCATAATTTATTGATAATTCACGGATAAATTAAACAGGTCTCACAATTCTCTCATACTTAAAAGAATTTCGTCCCGAAATTACGCGCGTACCTGAGACAAAAAGATAGGGATAGTCGCGCCTCATATTTTCTTCAGATTCCCAAGTGGCTTCTTCTATGGAATGGCTGCGCTAGAGCACTTTGACTAACAGGATAGTTTTGGTGCGAAGTACTTGATCTTTTTTGTCTAAAATCTAGACTGGTTCTTCGATATAAGATAAGTCTTCCCTCAACTCTACTGGTTCTAAATCTATAACATGCGATGGATCTGGAAAATATTTTTTGAGCATTGATACATGAAATATGTTATGCAATCGCGAAAGATTTGATGGTAAATCGAGTTGATATAGTGTAGCACCAATTCGATCCAAGATCTCAAATGGACGAATGTATCGAGGGCTAAGCTGTCCTTTCTTACTAAATCTCATGAGTCCCTTCCATGGAAAAACATTAAGAAAAACAGAATCCCCTTTCTTAAATTCCAAATCCCTTGTTATATTATCAGCGTAACTCTTCTGCCTGCTATGAGCTACTTTGATTTTATCCCGAATTGTTTTAATTTTTATCGGTTATCTGAACCATTTCTAGTCCTAACAATTTCTTTTCTCCTACTTCAATCCAGCACACCGGTGATCTATATTTTTCCGTATAGCGCTTCACATGGTGCCATTTCGATTGTAGCTTGATAGCTGTTGTTGTAAACGAATTCAATGAGATATAAATGGTCATCCCAATTACCCGAAAACTCCAACACACAGGCTTGCAACATGTCTTCTAAGGTTTGAATCGTTCATTCTGATTGTCCATCGGGTTGCGGATGAAAGGCAGTACTGAATTTCAATGACGTTCCCATCGCTTGTTGAAGACTCAGCCAAAATCTGGATGTAAATCTAGGATCTCTATTTGATACTGTTAGTATTTTTAGTATCGGCTAGTTTCCAGGACGAATATTCAAATTTGTTGGACATGCAATTTAGTTGGAATAATTCATTCTGAATTATGCAATTTAATAAATTATTTTTAACAAATCTGTTTAATTTAATATGTTAATGGTTTGTTTTAAAATTGCGGGATGAATATTTAAATTTGTTGGACTTGCATTTTATT
>NMUG010002677.1:0-15675 GCA_002855965.1 Monotropa hypopitys
TTAATGATCCTTGGCTATTATGGTTCAGAGGTGAGGTGAGGTGAGGAGGTGAAGTGTGGTGAAAATAAATTTCTGGAGTTTTTACGCTTAATTTTTGGGGGAAGGGAAAATTATCAAAGAGATTTTAAAAGGAAATTGAGATTTATTTTAAAGAAATGGAAAAAGGTTTTGAGAAGTGAAATTGAGATTTATTTTACAAGAGCTTTTAAAAGGAGGCATACTTTCAGATAGGTGTATTTAAGGGAAAAGTTTTGAAAAAGTGTGAGTTCTGGAAAATGGTATGTGTTTTAAAATGGATGATCCATAGCTATTTTAGCTCCTCCTTATTATGTTTTTCTTATGAGTATTCGCCAGCTTTCCCTAGCCGACCCTCTCCCTTTTTCCATCCAGGTGTTGCTGAGTTGAGATCAGTTTAGAGTCCACCAGTCTAGTAGCTGTGAGGAGTTCTTTTCAGAGTGTTAGGAGGACTGCTACGTTTAGCATGTCCACCTGTTCAGCCGCAGCCGCGGTTAGGCATAATGAGTGCTGAGGAGGTGTTGTCCGAGTCATTTCAGGTTTTCTAGCCGTAGAGCTTTTATTTTATCTTTTCAATTGTATATGTTATTTCAATTTGATAGTTTGTTGGGCATTGTTTAGCCCTATTGCTTCAGAGAGAGTTTATTTGTATCCTGTTTTAGTAGTGTGAGTTTGAGCTTATGTTTGAAGCCTATTTGTTGAGTTTTCAGTTGTATCATCAGTATTTTATTTCAGTTCAGCGGTTTATTTCCAATTATTGTTGTCATTGTTGAGAGTAGAGTTGGGTTTAATATTTGTTGTTGTCACGTGTCATCTTATGATAACTGGCTTTATAGTTATCTAGGATGGAGCGTGATAGAGTTTGACTCCACCGCCCATGAATCCTCCATGAATGACTTAAATTTCACCTAAGGTTCCATCTTGGTGTCTATCGTCATCCCTACCCCTTCTTGGCTCTTCTCTTTTCTTGTAGCTTTTCTAGGCCTTCCCTGCCACAAATCTTTTAAGGCATCCTTTCTGGATCAGCTCCTCTATTTGTTGCTTCAAGTCAAAACAGTCGTCTATGTTGTGTCCGTGGTCACGATGAAAACAATAGTATTTATCTCTCGATCTTCTGTTCCGATCTGTTTTCAAATTTCCAGCCATTTTAGCTTAGGATCGCCGTGTAAATCCACCAGAATCTGCTCAGTCGTACCCACCAGCAGTGTGAAATGTGGTATCTTGTTGATAGCCCTCTGGGTCTCCTTGGCGAGCTTCTGCGGTCTTCCCTTCTTGGTCGCTGGTCTCTTGGATTGTTATTAGACCGATCCCTTCTCTTCTTTACAGAAGTGTGCAGATTATTCTGTTGAGAAACTGGCCCAATCTCCAAAACTTCCCTTGACTTCCTAGCATTTAGAGTTTCCTCCGCGTTCATATGCTTCTGAGTCGTTAGCATGAGTTACACCATGGTCTGAGCGATCTTGCGTGAGGTTGAACAGGATCTGTCCTGACCATACCCCCGCGATATATGCATTGATGGAGGCTTTTCATCCACACTTTCTATCTGCATCACTTCCTTCATGAAATTAGTTGTATAATCTCGTAATGTCTCCCCCCGACTCAGCACTATCATCAGTAGGTGGGTTGATGGCTTACACTATCACTACTCTACGATAAAGTAGTTGACAAAATTTTTGTTAAGCTCTTTAAAGTTGCTTATGGTGTTGGATTTGTGTTTGTTGAACCATATACGAGCATTCCCCTTGAGGGTGACTGGGAAAATGCGACACATAATTTCATCTGGGACTGCTTACAACATCATAAGGTTCTTGTACATATCTAGGTGTCTAACAGGTTAGTTGTACCATTAAACGTGTACGAGGAAGGCATTTGAAATTTTCGTAGGAGAGGCATTCACATCACATCCATCGTGAATGGGGAGTCAGTATTCTGGACTACCTCATCCACCCTTGCTAGAGTCTTGCTTTGATTTGGTCATGTAGTTTGTTGATTTGGGTTTGCATGATCGCCAAGATGTCTTGCTCTGCATCCAACTTTTCTGGATGTTGCCCCTCCTGGTGGCTCATCTCCTGACTTATCAAGGGATGATTTCTGCTAGGATCATCAATTGGAATATTTCCCTCGGAGTTCCTATCCTAATCCACCGCCAATCTCTCCCTCATCTCTAGATTTCTGCTAGGATCATTCCACTCTCACCTTACAACTAGTGAATTTTCCAGTGTTTGAGCTTAATTCATTCCACCCTCACCTAGAGCACTAGATGCCGCATGCTTAAGAGTACTCATAACAAATCATGTTACAACAGTTATACGATACAAGGAAAATTAACACTTCACAAAAAAAAAAACTGAATTAGCACATAGCTGTTAGATTAAAAATGGACTTTTTGGTATGCAGAAGTTGACCATGATGTTCAAGTAAATTTTAATTCAAAAGAAAATATTAGACAAGCCGGGCAAAGCTTAATCACATGCCAAGGGCACCTATTCGCCCGTCACAGGTGCAGCCCTGGTGCAACTCCTCTCTTATGTACCATACCCTCACCTCACCGTTACTCTCTCTCTCTCTCCCCCCGCTGATTTCTCATTTGGAGTTCTCTCTTGGCATCGCGTGGCCCTTCCTTTTCAACCAGTACCCGGAGAACTTCCCCCGACAAACATAGGTTAGTTTCTTGTCACTCCTTTTCCCTATTAGTTGGGGTTCCTGATATTTCTTACTCTTTTCTGCGTGACCTGTAACTGCAGTTGTTCGGTGTTTCCCATTCAACTATCCTGCGGGTTTAGGCTATTCTGAATTGTAGGATTACAATTCCGATTGGTGTTCGGTTATTGTCTCATTTGGTTTCTCCTTCTAGTTGCTTTTTGTTAAATTGAGCTTGAGCGTTTCAGTTGCTTTGTTTTAAGTTTATTTTTCTTTTCTTTTTTGCCGTTGGAATTGATCTGTATTGAGTTCTCTCTTTGGTTTGCCTTGAACCTGTTCCACCTGATTTTCCCATCATTCAAGCAACTCTCCCCTTCTGTTCCTTTTTTTGGTTTAAATTGTTGGGATTTATAAACAACATACTATTATGCCTTTGTGCTCTGTTGATTTGGTCATTGCCTAATATGCCTTCTGAAGCATAAGTGATATATTTGATGTTATTATCCGTGTTTTAAGTTCATAGGAATTATTCTTTTGAGCAATGACAACCATAAAGTTTTTCTTTACTTGGACTCGGTGGTTATTACATACACACAGAATAATTCCTATGAACTTAAAACATGGATAATAACACCAAGTACATCACTTGTGCTTCAGAAGGCATATTAGGCAATGACCAAATTGACAGTGTCCTTTCGGGTCAAGATTAAATTTATAAAACACTGATTTTAACACTACTCAAAGAACAATGGTAAGCACAAGTATTGTCCAGAGAGACAAAGTGGGAAGTCGATTGATTTCGAAAGAGTTCTAAATTAATTTAAGGGTGATTCAAACAAGGTTGTTTGATTTAGAAAACTAATTAAATTAATGCAAACTAATTACTATTGTTGGAATTTATAAAAGAGGTTTTGAAAACTGTTGGAATTAAGGGATTAATTACACGATTTGTTCTGATTATATTTTAGGCCATGTTGACCATAGTTATTTCATTCTTTATTTTATTTCCTTTAATTGATTGTAATTAAGTTTGGATGATTGTATTTTCATAGGAGGAGATTCTCCTCGTGTATAAATTTGGACCCCACTGTACATTGTGAGAGATCAATATACAAAAAAAAACTCTATATTCTTTTTGGTATCAGAGCCTACACACACAAATTTTTTTAGGGTTTTTCCCGTCTACATCCCCGCCGCCACTATCATCTCCGGTGACCATCTCCAGCGGGCGATCTCTCTCTGTCTCTCGATCTCTCCCGTTTATCCCACCTACCGCCGCCCAGTCCTCATCGCCGCCCATTGGCGCCCACCGTGGGATACAAACCCACGTGCGTTGAGCGCCGCCGCTCCGGCCGTCTGTCTCTCTCACCCGTCTCTCTTTCATCTGCTCCGGTCGTTGGCTCTCGTTCATCCGCTCCGGCCGTCGGCTCTCGTCTCCCGTCTCTTTCCTGCATGGTCGCCAACACCAACGCCCATCTCCCTCAGCGACGGCCCCGCCTTGCTGACCCTTGCACAGCCTTCGACAACCCTCGTCGGTCCTTATCGGATCTCCAACGACGCCAGATCTGCAGCACCCTGTTGTCGCCAACCCTCGTCTTGCAACCTTGTCCAGTTGTCATTGTGCATCCATCGCTGTTCGTCGCTGCTGCTTTCATCCAGATCCGCGTCGATCCGCCGTCAATCGTACAGATCTGTCCAGATCTGCCATCAATCGTCCAGATCCATCCAAGAACTTGTCTTTAAGGTTCTGTTTGTTTACCGCCTTTGTCACTGCTTCAGCCGACAATGATTCATTGTCTAGATCCGCCTATTACGACTAGTGTATCTCATGGTTAATACTGGAAAGGAAGATTTCTCATCTTCTGGCCCCATGGCTGCTATTCTTACAGGTACTCCAACCGCTCTTCATGGTAAGTCAGCCCATCCCACCTGAATTTTTGATTCTGGTGCTAATAATCATATGACCAGTGAGTCTTCTGTTTTTTTTCTTCTTTTACTCCTACTAGAGGGTGGGACACCCACTATGTATGTGGGAAAGTGGATAAACAAAAATGGGGAAGTGGGTGAGTAAAAAAAAATCTTCACAGCTTCAAATTGCTCTCCCTTTATAATAGTATAGATTGTTCAGTCAGTCTATATTGCTGATGGTTCTTCCATTCCAGTTCATAGTTAGAGAGATGTTTATTTGTCCACGGATATTACCCTTTCATTTGTTTATTATATTCCTAATTTTTTCTATAATCTTCTTTCGGTTAATCTTCTTGCCAAAGACCATAACTGTGTTGTTGTGTTCCTACCCTCCTGCAGGATCTGAAGTCGAAGAGGATTTTTGGCAGGGGGTATGAGCGTGACGGCCTCTACTACTTCGGTACTCCTGTGTCTTCCAAGGTGTCCTCCTCCAGTCTGCAAGCCATTGTTCATCCTATTTCCAATAATTCTGTTTTATCCGACTCTAATAAATGTGTCTCCTCTTTTAAAACTCTAGATTTGTGGCATGCTCATCTAGGACATGCGAACTTTTAGTATTTATGTTGATTGTTCCCTCATTAACTCAAGCTTGCAAAGATTTTTAATTTAAGTGTGTGATTTGTGAATTATCTAAGCATGCTCGCACCTTGTATACTCCTCGTATGTATAGGGCACCCAGTGCCTTTGACCTTATTCATTCTGATGTCTGGGGTCCTTCACCTGTCACTGCCCTGTCTCACCACCGTTATTATGTCTTATTGATGATTACACTCGTTGCACTTGGGTATATCTTATGAAGAAAAAATATGAAGTTTTTACTCACTTTAGAAATTTTCTACAAATGATTAAAACCCAATATCATACTGTGTTGCGTAATATTCGGTCTGATAATGGTCGAGAGTATATAACTGATGAATTTCGGTCTGCTCTTAATCCAATAGCTTACTGTCCATATACACCTGAACAAAATGGTGTGGCGGAACGTAAAAACCGTCATATCATGTCTGTTGTTAGATGTCTCTTTTGTGGTATGAATGTCCCTAAATATTTTTGGCATATGACTATTCTCACTGCCACATATCTTATTAACCGTATTCCCAGCCGCGCCCTTAAAGGAAAGACACGTCTTCACATTCTTAAACCTGATGCTAGTCTCTTTCCTCTATTGCCTCTTGTTTTTGGGTGCACTTGTTTTGTGCAAAATAAGAGTTCTACCCGCACTAAACTTGATGACAAGTCTGTTCGTTGTGTCTTTTTGGGACATTCCTCCATGTCAAAAGGGTATCGTTGTTATGATCTTATTACTCGTCACATGTATCATACTTTGGATGTTACTTTTTTGGAAACAGTTCCTTTTTTTCCAGGTTCTTCTCCTTTTGCAGGGCAACCACCAGTGGAGCCTGTTGTGGCCGAGGATTCTACACTACCTAGGCCTATTCCTATTCTTGATTCCACCGGTGACTCATTGCCCCATGTTGTCCTCCATGATCCATTGCAGGTTTACACTGCCGTCCTCACCCCTCTGACCCCCTGCCAACGTCTTCTCCGGATTCAGGTATCTCTCCTTCTCCCTTACCTTCTATCATTTCTTCTGATGTTGCTTCTCACCATTATCCTACTCGTATTCGTCGCCCCCTCGCTCGTTATCTTTTGACTGAAAGTACTAATCATCCTATTTCAAAATATATATCTTATCAGAGTCTCTCTCCCTCTTATCAATCATTTCTAAGTCAGGTTGACTCGGTTTCTTTTCCTCGGCCTGTCCATAAGGCTCTCGAGGATCCTAAACGGGTGGCTGCCATGAAAGCGGAAAATGGATGTTCTTCAGGACAATCAGACATGGGAGCTTGTTGCTCTCCCGGTGGGTGAACATACTATTGGTTGTAAATGGGTGTTTAGTCTGAAATATTTGACAGATGGATCTATTGATTGATATAAGGCGCGTTTGGTTGCCAAAGGATTTACTCAGGTCACTAGCAAGGATTTTGGGGCCACCTTTGCTCCGGTGGCTAAGTTAACTATTGTTCGCCTTCTTATTTCATTAGCTGCTTCTTTTTCTTGGCCTATTCATCAGCTTGATATTAAAAATGCTTTTCTAAATGGGGATTTGACTGAGACAATTTAAATGGATCCTCCACTGCGATTCTGGCCTCAGGGGGGGTGTTCTGGGAAAGTTTGTCGCCTTCGAAAGTCTCTTTATGGCATGAAGCAGTCTCCTCGTGCATGGTTTAGTCGGTTTAGCGATGCGGTTCTGAGTATGAGATTTACTCAGTGTCATTCAGATCACACATTTTTTATTCATCGCCAGTCTCAAGGGAGGTGTATTATTATCTCAGTCTATGTTGATGATATTATTATCACTGGTGATGATGCATCTGGAATTGCTCAAGTAAAGCATGACCTGTGTATGTCAATTGATGTTAAGGATTTGGGCTCTCTTCGTTTTTTTCTTGGTATTGAGTTTGCTAGGTCTCGCCATGATATCTCGTTATCTCAGAGAAAGTATTCTCTAGATCTTCTTCAGGACACATGTATGCTTGGGTGTAGACTTGCCTCTTCTCCTATGGACCCAAACCTTAAGTTAATTGCAGAACTGGGAGAGTTATTACCAGACCCTTTGGTGTATCAGCGTCTTGTGGGTCGTCTTATCTATTTAACGAATACAAGACCGGATCTTACTTTTGCCGTCAGTGTTGTGAGTCAATTTATGCATTCACCTCGTACGTCTCATTTGGATGCCGTCTATTATATCCTTCGATACCTCAAGACTTGTCCTGGTCTTGGGCTTTTCTTTATAGCTGGAGCACAGTCAGGTCTCTTATGCTTTACATATGCTGATTATGCAGGCTCTAAGGGTGACAGGTGCTCTACCTCTAGTTTTTGTACCCTTCCGTGGCAGTCATCTTATATCTTGGAAGAGTAAGAAACAAGCTGTTGTCTTGCGTTCTTCTGCTGAAGCTGAATACCGTTTTATGGCTTAGGGCATGTGTGAGTTGCTTTGGCTTCGATCTCTTTTAAGTGAGTTGGGCTTTCCAGTAGCATACTCGTCTACTTTGTTTTGTGATAACAAGTCCGCTATTATGTTATCTTCTGACTCTGTTCTTCATGAAAGGACTAAACATGTGGAGGTTGATATTCACTTTATTCGGGAAAAAGTTCGATCTGGTGTTATTATTCCAAGCTTTGTTCGTTCATCTGATCAAGCCGCTGATATGTTTACCAAGTCTATTGGTCCTACGCTTCTTCTATCATCTCTTGGCCAGCTGAGTCTTGTCAATATCTTCGCCCTAGCTTGAGGGGGAGTGTTGGAATTAAGAGATTAATTACGGGATTTATTCTGATTCTATTTTAGGTCATGTTGACCATAGTTATTTCCTTCTTTATTTTATTTACTTTGATTGATTGTAATTAAGTTTGGCTGATTGTATTTCCATAGGAGAGGAGATTCTCCTCGTGTATAAATTAGGACCCCCATTGTACATTGTGAGAGATCAATATACAAAAAAACTCTATTTTCTTTTAAAACAAAGGAGAAAGACATCCACGACATCGAATCCACTCCTATTGCGTAGTTGGTTAATGTAAGGGTTACACTTGCATTCGAACAATAAGCCACTACCTATAGAGTTTGCAACCTCTATGGATAACGTTCAAGAGGATCATACGCTTGTCTAAAGGCATAGACTATCCCATAGCACGGGCCGTCTCCAGGGCACAATTCGTCTTACGAGCATAATCTATTTCAATCCCACAAAACGTAACGAAGAAAACCATTGCATAACATGTATTTGAAATTCGGAAAAACAAATACATAAGTTGAATAGAAAGTATTCAATCGATTCCAAATAATGAAATCACCTATGTTACACAATCATTGTTCGAATAAACACATGCAAACTTACATTACACAAACTTCCTACGTGCGTCGGAGCGTCATCTACGCCTTAGGACGGAGAGGTTTAGCCGGACATGGAATATGTAAGCATGACTTCCATGGTGGAAAGAGAAGAAAGAGAAGAAGGAAGGAAACCTTGGTGGCTAGGGTTTCCTCTTGCTTTTCGAGCCTCTAAACACAATACAATTGATATCCCCCCATAAGACCCAAGTCCCCTCTTTAAAACCCCCTCAAAACCATGAGAAACACATTTTTAAAAACACTGTACGATGGCCTCGTCCGGACTAATGTTCTTTTCGTCCGGACGAGCAACAATCTTTGTAAAACATCACTCTCGGGCAGTCTCGTCCGGACGACCATTGGCCCTCGTCCGGACGAAGGTGGCTCTCGTCCGGACCAACATTGTTGCAACTTGTGTTCAATCTCTGGAGACTTCGTCCGAACGACCAGTGGTCCTCGTCCGGACGAGCATGACAGAAATGCTATGTTTTGATTGCTTTGATGTTTACTTGATCCGCACATGCAATCTTGTTTTTCGGAGACTTCTTCCTTGCCGTAACTTGTATGTTTTGGTGCTTATTTTGAGCTTTCCGTTTTCCATGGGCTGAAACACAAAACTCTATACAAACTTTATTAAATAACGATAATCGGAGCTAACAAAATCAAGGTTAAGGTATTATCGTAGGTGCTTTTAAACACCTATCACAAATCAACAGAGCACAAAGGCATAATAGTATGTTGTTTATAAATCCCAACAATTTAAATTAAAAAAGGAACAGACACTTGCCACTGAGAAATTAGATGAACCCGAAACTTACATACCCACCGAGTCCAAGTAAAGAATAACTTTATGGTTGTCGTTGCTTAAATTGTTAGTGATACAGCCACTAGTTTTGCTACTGCTATATCATGTTTTTCTGCTTGGGCTTATTCAAGTGAGGCAAAAATAACTGACATAATTGGATATGGTGGTCTAATTTATATTTTGCTAGGACTTTGTTACTAAAGCTTGTGTGAGAGTTGAGTATGAGTTTTTTCTGGCAGTTTACTTGCTTTGGAGCATGAAATGCAAATCTTTTTGTTATACCAGCTGTCATATGGAGTTCTGTGTTTGTGGTCTCTCTCTCTCTCATGTAGAATTGAGGGTAGGAGTTAGTAGTCTGTTACATGGAGATCTTGGTTTACATGATTCTTTCGCTGTGAGAATACTTTGTTGTTTTCTAGACTGTTGTAGACGTGTTACAAATTATAAGTTTATTGGTATTTCTTTTTTCTTCTTTGGACCTATAACTGTGTGGTAGTTTAAATAATCAACTAGTTCTGGTAAACTCCAGCTCTTTCCCCTCCCATCTCCTTCCCTGTTTCTAGTTACTTTAATGAAGCTGTAGTACATATATTTTTGACCTTTTTCATTGTTTCCATGTTAATGGCTTAATTCTGTTCCAGATCATTCTCCGGTTAGGCAAGCTGTGGCTAACCGTCTGGTTTTCTTACAACAAAGTTATTAGCAATTCTGACGTTGATGTTTTTTTTCTAGGCATAGTACAAGACATTATTTCTTCCATGGCTGCAACCAAGACTCGATCAAGTAGTTTCTCTCGCAACATTTCAGTTGTATCTACCCCTCAGATCCCTGGGATCAAGTGTGGGCCTAATGGCACAATCTTCATTTCATCAGGAATACCAGACCTTGACAGTAAATCCCCCTTATAATCAACCTCTGTATCGGCGATTATATTGTTTTTTGTTTCCTGTTGTAATTTCCTGCGTTACTTGTTTAACAAGCAATTTTGTCATTTCATGTCACTTGGTAGAGATTTTAGGAGACGGGTTCCCTTTGGGAAGCCTAGTCATGGTGATGGAAGACATTGAAGCACCTCATCATATGCTTTTGTTGAGGAATTTCATGTCTCAAGGATTGGTTCACAACCAACCTCTTCTTTACGCAAGTCCATCTAGAGAACCAAGAGCCTTTCTTGGTACATTGCCCAGTCCAATATTGTCCAAAGATGATAAATCTCGTGGTCGTGATCCAGAACAGGTACCCCTTCTCCTCCCTTTCAAACACGTGTGTAAACACTTGTATACACGTATAATTTATTTGTTGGATTGGTATTTTTTGAAAATCTTAACAAATTTGTAGTTAACGCGGTCTGTTTGTTACTTGCAGGAGAAGGAGTTGAGGATAGCGTGGCAATATAGGAAATATTTTGGGGAACATCAGCAAAATTTTGAGGGTCAGAAAGGTAACATTCTTTAGAACATTGTTTTCCTTTGCTGCTTCTCTTTGACTTGCACAATTTTTTCTGAGAGAGTTTTGTTCGAGTCAGAGAGCAGGAGAAATAGCTTTATTTGGTATTTGAGCTGTTGATCATCCGTCAAAAGCATAAGAGGGGTTTTCTGAATGACAATGAAATAGTTTCTGTGTTTCTGCAGTAAAGGGATTTCATCTACATATTTTTTGTATGTGATAATGGGGCAAGTAAATTGGGCATTTGACTCAAATGTGGAAACATGATGAAAAATCAGGTGTAATATGGCATTGTAGGAATAGGGTTATGGTAGATGGTAGCACTAAGGATAGAAGTAGACCTAAATTGACTTTAGAAGCTGTAGTTTGTAATGATTTAAATTTACTAGATATAATGGAACACGATTCATGTAGCCGACCCAATTTATTGGGACTTAAGGCTTAGTTTGGTTTGGTTTGATTGTTGCTCTTAGAAAAGTAGTAAATAAGGAGACATACAAAGTAACAGGTAGGATACATCTGATAAAGCAGCTTTATTATCTTGACTACTCTCTTCTCAACTAACATTGTGCAATCTATATCCCTTGATGATCACGTAGTTTGTTTCATATGCATTAACCACTTCGCAAACATGGATGAACTGAATCAGGTGTAGCTCCATGTTTTCTTAATAGTTTCTGCCCTTCTGGCTTTGTTTATGTAGGTTGAATTTCTGACTTTGTGGCATCATGAACTTTAATATCATCGTTCAACTTGTGTATCCCAAAAGATAATTATATGTTTCTCATAGACTCGTAAGAAGGTAGCATGTCCCAACGTAGACACGTCTAAGACACCGACATCTTTTGGACACTCCGCGACACTTGTCTAAATGTAGTTCATTTTTGTTTTTCATTTTCGTGCCATTCTGCTTTCACACTTTGAGCACAAAAAAAACCACATTAAAAGTTTTTATAGATAAGTTGCGATGCAATTGTAGGAATTGTAAATCTCAAAACTTTCAAGTTGTTCTTGAAACAAGTGCGTTAAATAGACATTAGATCTTGTTTTCATACTTCCTTTTTCGTGTAGATCATGAAAATGTTTTTTATTTGATAAAATAGGAATACATTTGTGATTTAGAAAACCGAAAAGTTATTTTATATTATCTATTAGCTATCAGTGTCATGTATATAGATAAAATGTACTTTTTTGACATGTCATATCCGCATCATGTCCTGATTTAGTTGGGAATGCTGTGTTGAAGTGTCCATGTCGTTTCGTCTCCATGTCCTTGTTAGTATTCATACTTCATAGAGTTCGCCATTATAGAGGCTGCTATCTTTATCGTTTATGCAGATGGAAAACCAGAGTACTGCAACGATTTTGACTTGCGAAAGCCTCTTGAGAGGCACTTCCTCACCAGCCAGCACATTAATTGCATTAGCCTTCAAGGGTCTCCCAATCTCGACCTTGTCCGTTCTCGTTGTTCAACATTTTTAGCTCAACTTCCGAGGTATTTCTTGCGTGTGGGTAAAATATGTACTTGCATGCCTGTGATGCATCTACTTTTGTCTTTTGAAGTGTCAAACTAACTTACCTGTCCGTTTTGACATGCCATGTTTGTGTTGGAGGGTTGGGGAGAAAAAAGAAGTGTGTGGTGGTGGTTGGAAGTGGAACATAAGCTTTGTGCTTTGCTTGTCATAAAAAAAATAAAAATTAACTCATAGTTAGTACCCATTTATGAGTGTCTGGGATGAGATGGATCGAGTACAAACCTAATCTTTGGCTTCAATGCACAAAGTTGTTGTCCCAGTACTTGAACCTGCAATCTAATGGTTGAAGGAATAAGTTTTTACCACTTTGACAAGTGGTTCCCATGCTTTGCTTGTCATCATCTAGGTAAAACATCGAACCAAACTGAGTCTTACGTCTCAATCAATTATTGTCAGCTACATAAATTCATTTTCTCTAATGAGCTTTGTCGAGGTCATCGTGTTTTGTGATATACAACAAACCTAGGTCCTTTCGAACTATCGCCTCTCTAGTCAATTTGAGTTTACCATCTACGGTAACTATTTAAGTAAAACGTCAATCTCAGAAAATTCAAGATCCAGCATAGCAATATATTTCTTCAATTATTGAGATGCATAAAAATTTTATTTTTAGTGTTCCTTTTCAAGAAAGAAAGTTCAAGTGTATTCTTTTCCAAACGTCTGTGAATTGTTTGTTGCATAAAAAAGTTTGTTCTGAATTGTCTTGTCCGGGTAAATGCTTCAGCCCAAACATATATATTTTAAAAAAATTCACATCGTGAAGCAACTCAGGAGTCTTTCCAATGGCATGTGATTGCCCCTGTTTTGCTGGGCAAATGCGATATCGAACCCACGCATGCTGGAAATTTGTATTACTCTGAGATTGTCGAGGAATTGAATAGCCAAGGGAAGTGTCATATACTCTATTAATTTGGTAATATGGATGAACATGTACATATACAGAATGTGATGTACTTTCCGGAGTGGTTTGCGAATTCTTTCTTCCTCTCTTTGTTAAACTTCAATCAATTGGTGGGATTCTTATAATATGCCAAGTTGTCTTGGATGGAATTTAGTTCTCTCTCCTCCTCTCCTACATAATGACCAAAGACAAGTAATTAGTGACCCAACGATTACGTAGAGTTGTTGGTTAGTCTTTCGTGTCCTGCTTTTTCGCTTTATTCCATGCGTCCAATCACATGCATATCATTTGTTTTTTCGTACCTACTACATCGTGAAAATATTGTTTTTATGCAGAGAGGATTTTTGAGACATATGTCCTTGCTTAGTTCGTCATAGTCCCACTAATTACCTAAACTATGAACTGGGTGCAGCATGATCTGCAGCTGCTGCAAAATTTTTTGTTTTTGTTTTTGTTTCTTGTCTTGTTTCTTCATGATTCCCTTTTTGTTAATGGAGGTAAAAAGATCTTTTTCGATTTGTTTATATTGGTAGGGAACAAAATTTAGGAGTCCATCTTGCGTCACTTTTTTCAGTTGTTGGAATCTGCTTGGTTATGTTAGTAACCTTTTTCTCAAATTTGTTCTCACTTTGTGTATATGTTCCATTCCCAGATATGAGGGCAACTTATCTACTGCTGGCCGTATCGCTATTCAGTCATTCTATGCCCCACAATGTGAATATTCCAACAGGGTTAGACAATGAGATTCTGATTGAATTGCTAATCCTATATTCCTTCTCATTGAAATGTTTTTCTTTTCTTAAAAATCTTAAACCCTTATCAAAGATGCCATGCCATTGGCAGAGATGAAGCCAGAGGAAGGCCAAGGGTGGCTATGGCACCCTTCAATTTCCAAAATTATATAACTACCACCATCGGTGATGCAGTGCTAAAGACCCAGGCTCAATGACCTTATGGTCTTGTGTTCGAGTCTGAACACAACCACTTTGCATATTATTACTGAAGATTAAGTTTATCCTTGTCATTTCTTCTTTCCTGACATTTCTTAATGGATACCAACTGGGAATTGATTTTTACCCTTTATTTATAAGTTTTCTTATAAAAGATTGCACGATCCCTAATTGTTTCTTATAACCTGTACTAATGCAGTGCCATCCAATTTATTTATAACACAGGTTACATGTTTTTGGCTGTTTTTTGCCCATAAAAAGACTTTTTGAAAACATTAATTATAGGAAACTATAAGCCAATTGATGAATCAGTATTTATTTTTCCTCTTAGTTTTTTACATACTTCTTTATGTTGGTGATTATCATTTTCTTCCAAATCTTCTATTAACTTTTTATGATTACACCTTTTGTTGGCAATCTTCTGTCCCCGTTCCTAGGCAGTATCCTGGAAATTGTTTTCTACCACTTGTTTTGAGTGCTGGTTGTCACTCTCTTAATAAGCTTTATCAATATTATTTAATCACATTCTCATTGTAGGAATGGGAAATGCTTTCCTTTATCAGATCTTTAAAAAGCATGGTACGATCATCAAATGCAGTTGCTGTTGTAACCTTTCCACCGTCCCTTGTTTCACCTTCCTTCTCTAAAAGATGGCAGCACTTAGCCGACACCTTATTATCAGTCAGAGCTATTCCAGGTATACAGTTGGCTTAGTACCATTTAGTTAACTATATGAAAGAGAATCCTTAAAAGCGGCCTTTGTGTCAGATGAGGACAAAGAATTGGCTAACCTCCTTACTGGTTATAGTGACATGGTTGGGCTTCTCAATGTTCACAAAGTGGCCCATTTCAATACCCAGGTAAGAGATGCATGACTGTTGTGCTAACTGTATCCATAAATTAATGCTGCGCACACAGTATTTATTCGCCCCTCACAGAAAAATAAGGTTACTTACGTGCGCGAAGGTATTTCTTCAGCTTGTCGAGATTGGGCTTGGAAAACCAATGCAATTGGCCCAGTTGCAAGGACCCTAGTTTATCACTAAGAGGTCAAGGGTTCAACTGCCTTTTCTGCTTGGAGGACTTTTCTCCCCATCTTGGACTTCTATTCGTGGTCGTTTTGTTTGTTAGATTTCTTGCGTGCTTATGAATGTATGTTGTTCAAGTTTCTTACATAATTGGATGTCCCTGTTAAATGTAAATCTAAAGAGAATTTGTAAAATTTATGGATTATCAATAAAAGAGGTTGGCTCAAAAAAATTGATCTTTTGTAGTGTGCGGGGATAAAACTTACTCCTGCAAGGATACAACTTTGACTTTAATGGATTCTCTGCTTTTGCAACTCTATTCTCCTTGTGCTCCTATTCCGTTTTCTACTCCGATTGTTCTTAGCGTGAATCTGCAACCACAAAGGTTAGATGACCCCCTAGCCAAATGTCTTGGAAGGCCGCCCGATGATTAAGTTAGTCCCAGTTAGAGAAAAACTCAATCCTAATCAAAGGAAATGGACACTAAAGGAT
>NMUG010002678.1:0-15675 GCA_002855965.1 Monotropa hypopitys
TGCAGGAGTCATTTAGCGGCATACAATCTCGGATCTTGGATCGACATCTCGGGCTGTGGATCCCCAGCACCCACATGTTGCATTGTGGAATGAAAGTCATAACTGTTTATATTCATGATTTTTCCGTCACTGATATTACTTGTGTTCTGGAAGTTAAAGATACCATATTCACACTCTGTTTCCTTGTCTTTGGCTTGGAAATAGGTTCGAGTTAATGGTTCACTATAAGGCAGGTGGTCATTGGAAGCTAGGCTGTGATTGAGGAGCTATTGCCTATTGAGGACTTTTGGAAGATTAGACTTGTGGCCCTTTGTAGTTTCTTGGTAGAGCTTTACTGTCTTTTGTTTTCAGAGACTGTTGATATAAAAATTGTAATAGATAGTGGTTTTAGTTTAATGATTATTTCTTTTGGAGTTTAGAGTTCTACAACACTATTAGGTTTTATGTTTGAGGTTATTTAATTTCGTTATTTATGTTGGCAATTCTGCTTGAGGTTTCATTTCAATAAGAGATTTATGGAAATTTTAAATTTTATGTATTTTTGGAGTTTGGGATGTTACAAAAATATTCAGAATTCATTCACCGAAACCTTTTATGGAAATGATCTTTCACTGATTCCGTGGTCCTTTATTTCTTTCTAAATTTCCACATGTCAATATAACAAATTCATTAATATATAATATAAATATCTTCTACTGATCATCCCTTATCATTTTATATCAAAAATTTCATTTTTACAATTTTTGTCTAAAGTCACTGTACTTCAAATTTCACTCTTCGGGTCTATGCTGATGCTGTTTGGGCAGGTGATATCTCCGATTGCAAGTATACCGCCGGTTTCTTTGTATTTCTGAGTGATTTTCTCATTTCCTAGAAAAGTAGGAAGTAATATTATATTGCTCGATCTACTGTTGAAGCCGAGTATCGAGCTATGACACATGCCCACCTTAGAGATTATTTGGCTTCGTTGACTATTATTTGATATGGGTGTTGCCCTTTCTACTTCTATGTTTATTTATTGTGACAAAAAGAGTGTTATTCAGATTGCGCATAATCACTGTTCTA
Source organism: Monotropa hypopitys (assembly GCA_002855965.1). Taxonomy (NCBI): domain Eukaryota; kingdom Viridiplantae; phylum Streptophyta; class Magnoliopsida; order Ericales; family Ericaceae; genus Monotropa; species Monotropa hypopitys. The sequence goes on from NMUG010002678.1 coordinate 1,066, forward strand.
AAAGGCCCCGCCTGGGTCCGCCTGGGTCCGCCTGGGTCCGCCTAGGCGCTAGGCGGTAGTGGTCCGCCTAGGTGCCGCCTAGGTGCTAGGCGGTAGTGGTCTGCCGCGACTAAGAAGAAATATCATATATTTGATAACTAAATCAAACCAAACAGAGCCTTACGTCACAAATATTATATATTTGATGTTATAGAAAAGTTTTATGCATTATTAATTGTTATATTAAATAAAAATTAATTCTCTTAATAAATAAATAGGCGCCTAGGCCCCCGCCTAGGCCCCTAGGCGCTAGGCCCCCCTCGACCGCCCGCCTAGCGCCTAGCGCCTTTTAGAACATTGCGCATAATTCGGTTTTCCATGACCGAATCAAACATATTGAAATTGATTGTCACTTTGTTCGCCACCACCTCCAGTCGTGTACCATGGTTTGGCATTTGTCTCTTCTTCACTACAGTTGACAGACTTCTTTGCGATGATGCACACTACTGTTCAATTTCGCTTTCCTCTTGACAAACTGTCGATGCTATCTGGCCTCACATCCTTAGTTTGAAAGGGGGATGGTTGTAGCTCCCTATTATGTTTGGGTTAATGTCATTATTTACTTTACTTTCTTGTATTAGGATTTTTTAGCTTTTCTATTTAATCCTACTGTAGCCTTTTGGGTGCCAACTTTCTTTGGGGTAGCTTGTTTTATTTCTTCCAGTTTCCTTTAAATTAAAACTTCATGTTCCCAGGATTGTATAATTTGATTTGGTTGGACTGTAACTTTAAACACGTTTGTAATGAGGTGTGCGTGTGTGGCATTCCCCTTTCCCTTTTCTTACTTTCCGCGCTTGGAATGGGTAGATGTTTAAATGTTAATGGTCCTAGTTGTTCTCTTTTATTATTTCAAAAAAAATATGGTTTGAAAATCTGGGACGTGACACCTATTGAGTATGTGTGTGTGTGTGTGTGTACGTAGGGTCGATTAAATGACCATAGTTTGTGTGGATTGCATTTCATGACCTAGGGTTTAATTTAGTGGAATTGAGCGGTGATCTTGTGCGATATAATGCCCTAGGGGCTTGTGTGTCCAATTGATGGGGCTCTAGGATTGTATTATGGTCAATTGAGTCTAAATATCACTCGAGGTTAACATGAGCATTACGTGTTTGATGAAATACCTGCGAGAGGGATAACTTGGGTATTTGGTGACTTGTGGGAGGATTGGTGGCCATTGGAATTTAGGGTCGCCAAGTGTTCGACGAAATGCCCTTGTGAACCTTAAGTTGTGTTTTGGGGTTATCGCGATATTTGCCTTGCGGGAACACCAATGCATCATCAAGTCAATTCACTCCCTCTCGACAAGGAGGCTGAGAAAAGAAGTAAGCACTAAAATATGGTACCATGAACATAACACAAAATACAAAGTAAGGACACTCAATGGGTAGAGCAAGGAGCAGCAACAAACTAACTAACAATATGCACAACGTACCAGGTCGAGTCACTGTGAGATACACAAGACACTCAACCAACTGGCAGTACACGATAGGATCATCTAGAAAAATCCCATAAAAACAGAGAATTTTGCATGTAATTCAATGGGAGTATCAACTGTCTTGTCATCTGTAAGCTGAGCATGATGAATAATATCCATTGTGTGCTTAGTCTAAGACAAGATATAACCTTTACGAGAAAAATGACCTCAATACCAAGAAAATATCAAAGAGGGTCTAGATCTTTCATCTCAAGGTTAGGAAAGAGAACTCCACCTCATTAATAGTAACAGAGTCAGAGCGATAATTGATCATATCATCAACATATAGCAGGAGAAGAACTAAACGATGAGGAGTGCGGTGAATAAAGAGAGGTAAATCATGCGTACTAGACTGAAAACCAATCTGAAGGACCATGTTCTAAAAACATTCACACCAAGCACGGGGAGATTGTTTAGTCAGCAAACAAGACCTGAAGCATGAGTGAAGCCAGGAGGAGGCATATAAACTTCCTTAAACAAGTAACCATTAAAAAACATTTTTAACATCCAACTGGGAGAGAGAAGACCATTGTTGTACCGCAAAAACAAAGATTAAGGTACAAACAGTGGTAATTTGGTAACGGGGGAAAAAGTCCTCTCGTAATCAATACCATATTCTTGTAAGAATTCATATGCAACTCATCGGGCCTTGTACCTTTCCGTAGAGTCATCTGAATGAGTCTTAACTTTGTAAACTCATTTGCAACTAATAAAATATTTACCATCAAGAAGAGGAACCAACTCCTGAGTCTGGATTTTAGCAAGAGCAAAAAACTCATTGCAATCGTTCTTCGGTTTGGCATCTCCTTTGTTCCTCCTACTTATCAGCAAACGTATCTAACCATCGACCACTAGCGCACCTCCGACGCCTCTAGCAGATCACCAACGCACCTCCGATGTGACTCTCCGACCGCCAATGAACCACATACCTTACTCAAAATCAACAAATCTACAATCTCCTACTTCAAAACCCTTTGATCTGCGATCTCCAACACTTCTCAAGCTTATATCGTCACTCCTTGACATCACCAGACCTCGCAGACCACCAACGATCCATTTCCGATGCTCATAGACCACCTTCGACCCATTTCTGACAATCTCTCTGCAACGGTTTTCAACCACATACACACTTATATCCCACCCGCAACTCTAAGATCTGACATCTCCTGCACTGTTGAGAGCGTAATTGTTAGACACATAATTTTGTATATTAGTGTATCTATCCTCTCCGTTTTTTGTCACTCTTGCATATATATACTTGTTGTTAGCTAATATTATGTGCAAGAGATGTTTTGCCTAGTTACAGGTTTTCGACATTTATAAGGCGAGCTTTAACGCTACAAAGAATTCCAAGATGCGTCAGGAAGTACCCACAGGATATTCAACACAATCGGAATGAAATTCAAATCCAAAATGACCAATTGAAGTCGTCCAAGCTTAATCCCAATAAAGGAAAGCTCAAGCATGGATCAAAGAGGCAAATCCCAACAGAGGCACTTTGTACCGGTACCAAGGCATCTTGTACCGGTACCGAGGCTATTCTCAAAACCCAGTTGTATCAGTACGGGGCACAATGCACTAGTACAAACTTGCTACTGCAATCATTACCGGTAATAGAGGCTTGAGCAAGGAAGGACAGAGGCACATTGTACCAGTACAAAGTCGTCTGAATGAAGAATTTAATTTCATTTTGTAATTATTTTTGGAGCCTAAATTGTAAGGGGTATATATACAAACTTATACACGTTTAGTAGAGGTTATAACTTAGTTTAGAATCCATTAGCTTTAGGTTTTTGTCATCTCTCTCTCTACATTCTCTTCTCTTGTCTTTCATTTCTCTCTAGATTTAGGCCAAGTTAGAAGTCTTTGGAGCTTAGCACCTTCATTAATGTTGTAAGTGTACTACTCTACCTTATACTGTACTTTATTTCCTTGTTTATGCATGTTAGTGTTTTACTTCTCATTTCTTCTAAGTATATATTCTTGTATGTCTTAGATCTATAAGTTTCTCAGTAACTCTTGGTTTTCCACAGATTACGCTATGTTTAGCTTATTTTTGAGTTCCTACATACTTAACTTAGGAGTAATGGAGGGATGGGCTCTTTGGCTCGGTCATGGGGTGACTAACGTCACATGACTTGGGTTGTATAAGTCTTCTCGTCATGATTTTCACAATGTGGATATAATGAACTAGATCCTTAATATTTCGGTCTTAACCAATGGTTGTTAACCTCTTTGATTGGGTGTAGACAAGAATATTGGCAATTCAATGCTTAGAGCTATGTCACTTTAGGTGTTCGATTAAATGTCCCAAAGAACCAAATTCATTACAAACATCATCTTTAGTCAAAAATTAGCTTTCAAAGTCAAACCTTCCGGGTGAGAACACTTGTCTTGATTATCACCTGAGTTATCATTGAGAATACGAGCATAACCCAAGTCTAAGATAATGGGATCCCCTAGACCTTGCCTACTTGACATTCCAATTTAACTTAAGTAGTTAAACTTAGTTGTTGCAACAACCTCACTGTTGGAAATAATTATTGTATGTGGTAGCATGTATATTAGGAAGATTGTAATTAATCCAAATTAGATAGGTAGAATAATTATATTTGATTTTGCTTTCCTTATTCTTCTTTGTAAGCCCAATCTAATCTGTTTTTGGATCAGTTAAAGGACTGATTTCTGGGCAGATTTAAAGTTGTTCTTCGGCTAAGTTTTAGACTGTTTAGCAGCCAGATCTCTCTCGATTTGTCCTCGTCTCTTGCCTCTCTCAACAGCCGCTAGCCATCGCTGTTCGTTCCAGATCCGTTCGTGCTGTGAACAAATCTATTCAATGTTCACTGTTCCAGATCTATTGTTGATTCACCATAGTCATCATTGTTGATGTTCGTTCCAGATCTGGTCGTCATAGCCGCTACAATCATGGGTGATAGTTACGCGGAAGGTGGTGGTCGGTGTGGAGGACGTAAGGTGCGTCATGGCCCACAGAAGTGTTCTTATTGTGGTGCAACCAACCACGATATTGAGTCTTGTTGGAAGCTTCATGGCAAGCCATCTTGGGCTAATCACGCTACAATTGAGGGAGAGCCTTCTGCTCTTGCTCCTGTTCAGATTACTATATCAAAAGTTGAGTATGATTCTATAATTCAAAGGGTTAATGCATTTTCTTCTTCCACTACGACCCATGTCACCTCAGGTACCACTTGTTTTCACTCATCTTCTCATACTCACAATACTCCTTGGATTCTCGATTCTGGTGCATCTGATCATATGACAGGTGACTTGTCTCTTTTGACTGAAATTGTTATCCCTTCTGTTCTTTCTTATGTTAAAATTGATGATGGCTCTAAAATTCTTGTTCGTGGCATTGAGACATATTCCTCATCTAGTCTTGTTTTTTGGTCTGTCTTATACTTACCACTGTTCCCTTTTAATCTTATTTCCATTCATAAACTCTCTCGTACTCACTAGTGTTCTATATTTTTCTATCCTTCTCGTTGTGAATTTCAGGATCTAAATACGCAGAGAATAATTGGTTTGGGGTATGAGAAGAACGGTCTGTATTACCTCCAGGAGGAGCAACAACAGCCGACCATCTCTTCCAGGTCATCTACTCTACATTCTACTATCACGCCTTATCAGTGGCATTGTCGTCTTGGGCACCGTCTTCTGCCAAACTCCGCAACCTAGTTCTCAATTTACCTAGCTTTTCTTCTTTTAATTATGATACTTGCGAATTTAGTAAACACCACAGAGTTTCCTTTCCTTTACGTCCTGAGCCGCCATCTTCGCAATCATTGTTTTAGTTCATTCTGATATTTGGGGACCTTCGCGCACTACAGGCCTCTGTGGTGCTCGCTATTTTGTTACATTTATCGATGATTTCTCTCGTTTAACTTGGGTATACCTTCTCAGAGATCGGTCTAAAATATTCTCTATCTTTTCAAAGTTTCGTGTTGAGATTGTCAATCAGTTCAATGCTAAACTACATAGGTGTCCGCGCCAGCATACGCGCACCACGACTAATCCTAGGGGAACCAATATCAACGCCAGCTACTGAGGGCCCGCTTAAAGCCAGAGCTTCGCTCTGTGCGGCTGGCCCAAAGGAGAGGATGTTTCTAAGGGGTTTCGATCCTGAGACCTAGAGGAGGAGCATACTCCTAGGTCCCAGGCAACGACCACTCGGCCAACCCCTTTGGATTGTTCCAGTTGTGAGTTGACATGATTACGTACACTTCTACAAGAGTTTGGGATTCCGGTGAACTGTCTCACCCCTCTATATTGTGATAATCAGGTTGTGATTCATATTGCTAATAATCCAGTATTCCACGAAAGGACAAAGCACATTGAAGTTAATTGTCATTTCATTCAGTCAAAAGTGGAATCTAAAGAGATTAGCACGTCTTTTGTTTTTTCAAGCTCTCAACTTGCGGATATTTTCACAAAAGATCTTCCCAAGACTTCCATTGACTCCATATGTCGCAAGCTTGGAGTATACGATGTATACACTCCAGCTTGAGGAAGAGTGTTGGAAATAATTATTGTATATAGTAACATATATGTTAGTATGATAGCATGTATATTAGAAAGATTGTAATTAATCCAAATTAGGTAGGTAGAATAATTAGATTTGATTTTGCTTTCCTTATTCTCCTTTCTATTCGGTCTATAAATAATTCCTCCTTGTGAGAAGAATATACATCATTCGAATATTTCAACACTCACAATCTCAAAACAAACCAAAAAGGGTAGCATCCTAATGCCTCACCCGTAAACCAATTTTCAATTTAGTACAATTTAAATCCCATTTCAAAACATAAGTCCCAACCTGTGGATCGACCTTTGGCTTAACGAGTAATTTTTGTAATGCTACAACTGACATAGCCGATGTAACCATATGTTTGGGGTGAAATCGTGCACTTTGTAACACACTAAATTGACCAAACAATAACATCATTCTTCAACCTAACCAGGCGCTCGTTGATCTTGCCTTCTCTTTGTTTTCATATCGCACACCATCAGCTCTGATACTATGATAAATTACAAAGAGAACCAAAAAAATAAGTTTTATTGATAATTTGAATGTGTTATGAAATACAAGGCTACAATGGGATTAAATAGAAAAGCAAGAAAACCCTAGTATACTCCATAAGTATAATAATTACTAATCTACCCTTAAAAAGTACTGTAAATAATGACAATAACCCTAACATAATATGGAGCTGCATTCATAGTGCGATGCTTTGAAGGATACATTGTTCAATTGTTGGTGAATTTACTCCAATAATGACTCGGGATATTGTCACACGGAATTTATTTTCATTGAAAAAATAACAGAAAGCACAGAGTCTCTGAGCTGTGGCAAAATTATATCATTCAGTTTGATCAGACTCCCACAAGTTTACCCCCATCCCAAAATGGCAAAAAAACAACCCCACCAGAAGAATAAAAGAGAGAGACTTCCCACAAGGTCCGGACATCTTTGTGCACTGTAACTCAGTGTGGAATGCCTGATAGGCTTATTTTATCCAGTGGCAATGGTATTGAATACTTCTCTTGTAAGATTTTAAACTCACTTCTGGAACAGACACTTCTTCCAGAAGGCTATATAGCTACAATTTTGATAAGAATTAGACATTTTACCAAAATACCACATTGCCAGAATATGAGCTGAGATATGCTCTACCTTGACGTATAGTGTGTTCACAGCTGAGGCTTCTGCTCATTCTAAGTTTACTTCCATTTCAACCGAATTTCATTTAGTTTAAACTGAAACAATACCACTTCCTAAGACCTAGCAACCTAAGACGTGAAATGCATGCAGGATTCATGCTTGAACTTGGCTTGTCAAATGCTCACAGCAACTCAAACTTGCCTCATTCAAGATCTGCTCGATTCTGCTTACACCCACATTGGGAGGAGATTATCGTAGTTTTTTTACATAAGCTACACAAACCATTTAGGAAGCCTGGGAGGAAATCAAATAAAAGAACATCTGAGCAGTGTTATTACCATGTACTTAGCATCAACAAAAGGATCATTGACAGCTACAACATCAATGTCATCCCTAGAGCTTGCTATCCGTAAAACCAACCTGCCAATTCGACCAAAGCCTGCAAGACCCATAACTGTGAATTCAAGAATGAAACAAGGGAGCCATCCAGAATTAAAACACGGTGCTCCTTTTACAAAAAAACAGTGCATGACATTTAAAAGTTGTAAAGACTCATAACTGTGAATCCGATTATACCAAGCTTCAAACTGTGTTGTCTAAAGGGAACCAACAAATGCTCAAAAAACAACTAGAATTCCCAAAATAAGATAAACTCAAAGATGTGGACCCAATATCATCTCAGGCACAACAGAAATCATTAATAAACTTACCATTGATCCCAACCTTTGTCTTTCCACTACTTCGTGATTCTAAACGAAACAAAAGCAAATCAATATTTCAACAAATACAACCCTTTCGTGTCAAAAAACATCATTATCATGCCCTAAATATGAAAGTCTAATACTTACTCTGAAACAAAGGAGGAATTTCTGTAGCAGTTGCTTTGATCGGCTGCATAGTCCGAGCACCACATTTCCTGCGTAATTTGGACAATTATTTAGCACCAATGACAAGAAGCATGCACTATACTCGCTCACAAATAAAGGATAGGAAACAATGGTTACTCAACTGTGAAGAAGATGACTTGCCAGGAACACCACCACCAAAAATGTTTGGCGGAGATTTTGAAAAATTCTGGTAGCGCTTGAAGCCAACAGAAAACAGCTGAATACAAATAAAACAAAGATGCGGTTAATAAGGTCCCTTCCATGTCACATCATAAACCACTGGTAGTGGAAACTAAAGCTAAGCATCACCCACACATATACTGCAGTCAGTCAGTCAGTAAGAGGAAGAAGCAAATCTGAAGCAGAAACTAAAGTCCAAGTTTCCAGAGATACTAGCAGCAGCAACAAAAGAAAAAGATTTGACCATTTTAATTTCCCAGAAAACGGCAGAACATAAAACAGAGAACATTTGGTTGCAAGGAGTCGGACACTCGGTTCAACTAAACAGAAGGTCCTATTCCAGGATTTCACATTCCATTTGTTTTATCTAGCCATCAAACGGAAGAAAAGCAAATCACGTTCCGAATCAAGTTCATCTCGCGTACTAAGAAAAGCAAAGGGTGTTGTTTTTGTACTACTACTACTAGTAGTATTTTTTTATGATCGATCTGTTTGACGAAGTTATCTTGTATTGACCGACGGGACGGAGCACAGAGTCTGATGGCGATACCTCGGCGCGTGATGTTGGGAGAGCGATATTGGAACATCTGAGGAGGGAAGAGGAGGACGCCATTTCCAAATAACCAAGCAAGCTCTTGTCTGCAGATCTTGATCCACCGAGCTCTGTGTGTGGTTTATACTACTTTGTTATATATAAGTAAAACCCTAGAGAGAAGCTGAGAAATGTGTTTTTTGGCTTTTCGCAACTCCTTTTTCAGGTTTTAAAATTCGTAAAATGAGCGGAGATTCCTATGGGATGGGATGGAATGGGAACCTAATACTTTCCCTCTCTGGAATCAATGTAAGTTCCTAACCACCCACCCACCACCGTAGTATGGTGTTGTGTGTGTGTTCCATCATCAGGTAGAGGTAGGTAAGTGTTTTGTCCGCGTTGTGCAGATCGGGGGATGGAATTGGAATGGACGCGATTGCTACGTCATACCAGGCCCACTCTCGCTCCCTTTTATGCATTTTTTTGCACTTCTTTTACATATCCAAAAATTTTCTCATAATTTTATCCACAATTTAATGTTAGTCATCCATTATGAATTCAGGGTAAAATTCTAAGAAAGATTTCTAGACACTTAGGATCCGTTTGATAATATTTATATTTATTGTTTTTTGTTTATTAAAAACTAAAAACAAAATCATGTTTTTTTAATCTAAACAAAAAAAATAAAAACGTGTTTGGTATAATATTTTTTAGAAAGAGTAAAAACAACACAAAATATGTTTGTTAGTATTATTTTTTTGTTTTTATCATCATTCTTAATTCATTAGAATAAACACTAATAAATCAATAATATATACATACACCAAAATGCACGCACACATAACTCCAAAACATGCACACGCACCTCAAAACACATACACATTAGCACACACATGCACACACACATATACACATACACATGACAAGACATACATTAGCATACATGCATACACATACACATACACCCCAAAACACACATACATATCGCTCAAAAAATACACATGTGCACATACGTGCACATATGTGTGGGTGTGGGTGTTTTGGTATACGTATGTGTTGATGTGTGTCTTGGTTTGTGTGTATGTTGATGTGTATGTATATATATATATATGTGTGTGTGTGTGCTGATGTGTGTCTTATTGATGTGTGATGTGTGTCGATGTGTGTATGTTGTGTGTCTTGGTGTGTTTGTTGATGTGTATATGTATGTGTTGATGTGTGTCTTGGTGTGTATGTGTGTATGTGTGTATGTGTGTATATGTATGTTGATGTGTGTATTGGTGTTTGTATGTTGATGTGTGTCTTAGTGTATGTGTTGATGCGTATGTGTGTGTTGATATGTGTCTTGGTATATATATGTGTGTGTGTGTGTGTTGATGTGTATATGTATGTGTGTGTGCGGGGATAATTCTTACTTCTACAAGAATACTATTTTGACTTTGGCTCTATTTCTGTGTCCTTCTCCGTATGTTTCTGCTCTGTTTTCTTCGTTATTCACTTCCAGTATAGATCTGCAACTACAAATATTAGATGACCCCCTAGCCAAGTGTCTTGAATACCCTCCGATGATTAAGTTAGTCCTGGTTAGAGAAAAACTCAATCCTAATCAAAGTAACTGAATGCAAAGGCTTGTGAGGAAAATTGGGCAGAGTTTCATTACCAGAATAGTCGATCCCCTTTGTAGAAAGTAACAGTCTCCTTTTATACCTCTTGGCCCTTGTCATTAATACGTCATTCCATCTTCTTAACTCCTCATTAAGAAGAGAGGATGAACGTAGACCATAGACTCTTCGTCTCTCGTATAGTTAATCCTCCAAACCCTTCAGCTTCCGTCGTTTCAACTTCTTCCCATATGTTTATCATATATTCATGGCCTAATAACAGTTGGTATATGTAATAATCAATATCTTACCCATTAATCACTATTTGTACGCATCGCCCATGTTCTGTCGAGTTGATCATTGTCCCGCACTGCGAATGCTGCCGCACTGGGCCTAGTCTTATTTACAACCGAGATACCACATTTGCACTTGGATAACTAAACTGTCGAGATGCCAACCACGGTGCCCCAAACCTCCATGTCGCACTCCCATGATGTCCTGACCATTGGGCCTGACCTGATCCGTGATACTACATGGATATTGGGCCCAAGTTGAGCCTTATCCCATACTCATCTGCTAACTCCTCTTCGGTCCAGCTCCATATGTCCCTTAATAAAGATACCCTGCTATCTGGATGTTTAGTCATGGCTGGCTAAACCTCATCCTTAGCACAAATTCTCCATGGACTTACTATTAACCAGACCTTAGGGAATCCACATAGTATTACCGCACTACTATATACCGTGCTACCATACACCGCGTTGCCCGGATGCTAACCTGTCGCACTGGCCTTTCCCCGCAATGCCATATACAGACAACAATCACCATAACTGTGCATAAATAGCTGTGCAGGGAATCTGAATCCATATGCCACGTGGCTAATCCAGATTTACCCTACCACAATTGCTCCACAACTTTGACTGCTTCATCCGCACTGCAGGAGTAGTCAAAGATCTCTGAACTGCCAAAACGACGTCGTGCCATTAACTTATAATTCATAACTGTCATTCATTTATAACCGACAATCATCATTATCCCATAAATGCAATGGGACCCATGCACTTTTATTAACACTGATTTCACGCCATACGAGATGGGACTCTCGATTCTCTCAAAACTCATCAAACATTGCACCAAAATCATAAGTCTCAACAAAAACATTCCCTCCAATATTTCTTACTCCTTTAAATAACATCCTTACCCTTTAGACCTAATTTCTTCGACTCTTCTCATCCCAAGCCCCCGTAAGTATTCCTAATTACAAATCTCCTCTCCGTCTTCATCTCCGTCCACCCTACTATAGACCATGGGTCTCCTCAGAGCTAAAGTAAACAATCCCGCGAAGATGGCTGACTTCTGGGAATATTTCAGTATACCTGAAGATGTGGCCATCGAATTAGCCCCTCGCGGATATAAATCCGCATAAGAGGATGCCAACACCTTAGTAATTCCACTAATAAACATCTTCGAGGTAGGAATCATATTTCCCATTGAGTCTCTCTTTCGCGACTTCTGCAGTTATACAGGTCTTGCCCCCAAGCAGATGTCCACCAACATGGTGCGCATCGTAATAGGGGTTGCTACCCTAAATCGCATTACCGGATAAAAAATGATCATTCATGAAATTCTTTACCACTACACAATAAAAAGTACCCAACAAGGAGTCTGGTACTTCAAATGTAGAAATGACATGGGGAGACTTGTCGAGAGTATCCCAGACATCGAAAAGGGGAATGACGATGATCTTCTCATCATTACCGACAATTGGGAGTATGCCGGTGGCGAAGAACAGACATGCGCCCTTCCGCGTCGTGATGAATCCCCCTGTCAGTTCTTAATTCTTTCCTCTTCTATTCATCCCTTTTTATAATTTCTACACTAACTCTCATCTTCTGACCTTTTGCAGCAACCCAAAATATCTACAAGAAATCTTTAAAGTCCAAAGAATACAAATCAGCCGAGGTCCACCGAGCCCTGAACCATAAGAATTCCCGTGGATTCACCTTTGATAGATCTATTTCCAACCTTCTGGACTATGTCCCACACTACCGAGGATATCGTGGTGTAAGACAACCTGTCCTATCAATCAACCCATATCCGGAAGCCCAAATACCAATTGAGCCTACTGGAACCCAAGTCAAAATACCAGGAGCACCAATAGATAAAGGCAAATCTGTCTTTGTTGAAACCGGTACCTCTAGCCAAGTTGTTCCCCTTCCTGAACCACAATCTAAACCAAAAGAAACTGAAAACATGACTTGATTCAACCTTAGTGGAGCTTGGGAGAAAGTTGCTGGCAACAGGATTCGCTCCCCACCAGGTCACCGAGTGTTACCACCTACTACATCAGACGCATTGCTGACAGCCGCGCTGGCTGCTGCTGTTGCTACCGGGACCAGTCCTCGCCCCACAACTGCTGGGAAAACTATTCCCAAAACTCGATCAAGCAAATCTACTTCCACCCAACTCACTGTGCCATTACCCGTTACTACTGAGCCAACTCCCGCACTTCCAATTGTAACGATAGTCCCAATAGATGTTGATGTCATTACCCCCTCTAAAGCTGAAGATGATCTTTCCCCTCTCAAGAAAGCTCGGACGGACCACTCATGACGTCATAGGAGCACATTCGATCCTACCTTATGGCTTCTTATACTGAAGAAGGGAGGGGAATCTTATTTTCAAATCTCAGATACATTCGATGAACTATCAACTGCTATGGGTCTTGCTGACGCCATTCTACTTCCCCGAGATATGGAATTGGAGGCAAAATGTGGATCTGACGACCTATACGCTTCAGTTTGCTCTAGTTCCTTCAAGGTAACTCCCTAGAACACAAATTTTTTTTTATACCTTCTTATTAGTCACTTACTCATACTTCTCCTTTCAATTTCCTATAGGCGGTGCAGTGCGTTACTGTTTTGAACAAAAGACTCACATATCTTAGGGTCCAATATGAGCATGAGCAGGAAATAAACAATAATCGACTTATCCAGATGAATAGAAAGGACGAGAAGATTACTATGCGGACGGAGAAATCAAGCCAACTGCTTGGTGATGTACTGACCCTTAAAGCTAAGGTGGCCCAAGTGCAGTTAGAGGCTGACAGTCGGTACAAAACTCAGCAGGACATCCTGGAGAAAACAAAGGCGGATGCTCGGGATGAGCTGAAGAGAAAAATGAACTCTCACCAGGAGGAGATGGAAGCAGCCCATGCCAAATTCAGAAAATAATCTATCGATCTTGAACAGGCACGTAACGAGATGTTCGAGCTGAAGGAAAGGCATTTACAAGAAATCAAAAAGGCGAAAGAGGACGGGTATGCTGCTGGGCACACTGCTGGACATGCAATAGGATCTCATAAAACGGGCGAGGAGTATATGAAAGAATTCACTGAATCACTCCCTGGTCTAGATGATTCAATTTTTACTAGATATTGGGGAGAGGCATTGGATTTTATGGGGGTTCCTGCAGATTCAGGACTTCACGATGTTACTCCCGTGCCTTCCGTATTTCTAGCATGGTAGCCTGAGTCTCCGACAATAGGAGAAACTGACTCTGTACTGCCATCGACACAAGCACTCATTCCACACAACTGTACTCAGCTCATCTGATGTTGGGTTTGGTCAAACTGCTACCCCGTCATCTTCTCTAAGCATTACTCCTGAGATTCACGCTGCCGCGATTTCATCTTCCTCGGAGGTGACTATTCCCCAGATTATAGATCTTACTGTTCCACCATACATCTATGATGCTGCTCCAGTTCTTCCAACTGATTTGGCATTAATCATTCTGACCGAGAACTTTCCTGCCGATTTGCCCACGTCTGATCCACCTTTGGCTGCTACCACAGAGCCATCCACTGAAATTTCACAAACTATGGTGCTGGGCACCAATGAGACTATTTGAGACTTTAATCCATGGGTTTTGTAATATTTAATCCCTGAACTATTGATGTTGGCAACTGGTTTGCTAACATCTTTGCTTTTACTTTGCTGGGTGTAGTAACTGAAGCTTTTTGAATTTGTCTTGACTTGTTAACTTCATGTATCCCGCTTTAATTTGCTATAGTGTGCTTGGATGTTTACTTCTAATTTATACTTACTGCCAAATCCCATGTGCCTGTAGTGCCATGTTTCCTTAGGCAAAATCGATTGCTTCCTTTGCTAGTGAATTTTTGAAATTTCCCTGAGTTTCTCGCTCATTTCAGTCCTGGG
>NMUG010002679.1:0-15673 GCA_002855965.1 Monotropa hypopitys
TGCATAACCTGATTATTTTAGCAACGCGTCCTGTAATCTTTTCCTGAAAAGAAATAAACACGATGCAAATCAGTAATAACAATAAGCCGAGAATTGAAAGATTTCGAAGTTCTGAAAAAGATTTATTTTTGAAAAAGGTTTTGCAAGCCGAAATCCTCTATGTCCCCAGCGGAGTCGCCAGCTGTCGCGTCGGAAAATTTTTCCGTCCTTCCCTCATCCCCCGTGCGGCGGGAGGCGTTTTCCGGGACGGAAGAAGATGCACTGTTGGAATTTATTTGAAAATGTGGGGGTTTGTTAGAAAACGGAGGATGGCCTGAGTATGCCGATTTCGGATTTTTCGGAGTCGCCACTTGGTATTGAGCTGTGGTGTACCAAGTCATCGGAATTTTTATTTGTAAAAAGATGTCATTTTAAGAAAAATGACTTTTTATTTTGGAAAGGTGTCTGCAAAACCAGAAATTCGAGTTCGGGGATTAAATTACAAATGAGGAAGGTGTTAGGCACCCCATTCGCCCTTTCGGTACTTCTTTTTCATAAATAAATCTCATTTCGAATCGAAATCGATTATTTTCTCGGCTAAGAGAAATGTTGAATTATTACTGATTTTATGAATGATATGAAAAGACTCCTGGAAATAGTTGTTGACGGGCAGATTTCGGCCCGGATTCGGAAAGGGGAGGCGATTTTGAAAGAAATACGGGTGACTTTGGACTCGGTTTTGATGAAAAGGATTATTTTTTAGCCGGACAGTACTTCGGCGAAAAATGATTTTTAGCGGTGGAACAAAATTTTGAAAGAATGATTTAAAATAGTCGAACAGTACTTCGACGTATTTTTTTAAAGTTAATTTTTATGAGCCGGACGGAACTTCGGGGCAAAACAGTTTTCTACGGTCAGACAGAATTTCGACCGCGTTTGAAAAATAGTCGGACAGTACTTCGACGTATTTTTAAAAGTCAAATTTTGAGCCGGATAGAACTTCGGCGTAAAATGGTTTTTGGATTTTAGCCAGACGGAACTTCGACTAAATCCTTGGAAAGTATTTTTCTACGATCGGACAGAATTCCTACCACATTTTGAGAAAACGAAATTTTTAGTCAGACGGAACTTCGACTATGTTGCTGATATGAATATTTTGAAATGGGTCGGACAGAACTTCGACCGCTTTTCTGAAAAAAATAGATATTTTTGGTTTAAAAAATTCTAAAGAATATCAAGTGAATCGGCATGACACGAGTCATAAGATATTCCGGTGATCCAATTCTGACATCATACAAATTGTAGAAGCTTAGAATTTTATAAAACCTTTTAGTTGCTCAAAACATCATCTTAACAAAGCTAGAAGAATTAGATGATGTACTGAAATCCATAAAGTACACTTATAATTTCTACATAAGGTGTCCTTTTTCTTTGACAAATTACTAGAATAATATACAAGCATTATGTTTTCAAAAAATCATAACATTATCTTTACGTTTAGGAGTCCAATAGACCATACTCCAAATAGATGGCAGATTAGGTATAGATGTGAAAACATGCACTTATCTCTTAGCAAGTTTTATTTTGTTTCCTATGTAATGAGAGTAATCAATAACCGTAGTACTAATAAGAATATGATAAGTGTTTTGGAGTGTGATAGTTCACTTCAACTAAAAAACAACTTCCGGTAGGAAATCTAAATAATAACTCTCTACACCAAGGATTCCTCAACGCCCGTCACCTTGAACACGTGCACCCAAGCCTAGATTTCATATAAGAAGATTAAGATGTTTCACAACATAAACCAATTATGCATCCTAAACATGATACATATGCACTATATGAATCCCAAATCTATAACCCACCTTAAGGGGTCTAAAAGATACATGTTTTAAAAAACAGATTCGTTAGTCTCTCAAAGTTACTGATTTAGTGGGACTTAGGTGCAAAAATAACTTCCAAAATACAATGAAAGTTGTAGAGAACAAAACATTGTGTAGGGGTCCTTAAGATCCGATTTAAAAAATAAGTTGGTAAGCCCCTCAAAAACTCAAATTAAATAAGGTTAAAAATATGGATGAATCTGTGTTTTTGCACGCCTTGGTATGGTTTGATACCTTATCATTCATTAAGGTAAGGGACACCAAATCAACATTGTTAATCCATGAACACCTTATGGTATTGTGTGACACGAAAAAGTGAAAGAATGTGAAGAACAACGAAGGTTACCTTGGACTAAGTACTCATTAGACACCCTGTTGCAAATCCTTCGGATATGGTTCCCCCCCAATTGGATTATTTTTTCCTTACCAAGTGATGCACGAAATTGGACTTAGGTGGATGATTATATCTGGGTTTGGGATGTCTAAGAGGTTGAGGAAAGGTGAAGAGACAAGGAAAATGAAAGTGCAAAAGGGGATGAACATAGAGTGGCTATATAAATTGAATGGGAGGTTGCATACAACCAAGGCACCCCTCCAACTTCCTTAGGTTAACTCTCCCTTTCCTATAAATTTCCACCAATAAAACCCAGAACCAAATACCCTTGAAATGCCTTGGAGTCCCATTACTTGCATAGAAAATGACTCTCCAACCCCCTCACACTAGAAACAAATTCTGGTCTTGTACAAAACTTCTCCCTCTTTCAATTGAACCCCTAAGCTTCTAGTAATTGCACATTTGGGATCTAAAACACACAATTAAGATTATAACCTTATCGGTTGGGTATTAATCTATACAATTATTAATTCCAAGGGTTGCTCGGGGACGATTGTCATATTCTCTCCACCTTAAGACATTTGGTCCTCCAAATAAATGTAATCAAAGAAAAGAAATGATAGTATAAAATTGAACGTCCATAAATCATGAACAAGTACCAAAAGTGCATAAGTACATAAACAAACAAGCAAGGGTAACGGTCCCGCATATCAGCCTCCACCTCCCAAGTGGCCTCCTAGGAGCACTGATTTCCCCATAGAACCTTCACCAAGGCTATAGTCTTGTTCTGGAGTTGCCGATCCTGGCGATCCAATATTCGAACTAGCTCCTCCTAGAAAGTTAAATCTTTCCTAAGTTGTACATGCGGATCTGGGATGATCTGGGTAGGGTCCCCAATGAATTTCTTCAATGTTGATATAGGAAAACATCATGAATTTTCTCAAGCTCTGCTGGTAGGGCTAACCGATAAGCAACAGGTCCCACTCTCTATGTAATCTCATATGGTCCCCTATATCTCGGGGCAATCTTCCTCTTATGTCCAAACCTGACTATTCCCTTCAGAAGAGAAATCTTGATGAAAACATAATCGCCAATACTAAACTCCAAGTCCCTTGTCTTCAGGTTTGCATAACTCTTCTCTCTATCATGTGCAATCTTCAAGCAGTGCCTGATCTTCTTTATCGTCTCCTGTGTATCTCTGATAATATCTATACCGACCAACTAGTATGGGACCTCCTCACTATTGATAATTTATTTGGTATCATGCTTCTAATCTATTTTTGATATCATTATTGGGAGGTTTATTGATTTTTCTGCTACATTGGTATAAATGTTTTTATAGTATAGTATATCTCACTTTGATTCAAATTTTATATTGGCATCCTTATTTCATTTTGAATCACTATCTCCATATTTTATATTGGTATCCAAATTTTCAAAAGTTTAAATGGTATTCTGCTTCTAATGTTTCTCTCTCATTATTTACTCTTAGTATCCCTTGCGTTCATCCTCACACTTGCATTAGTTTTCTGCGACAAAAAGGGGGAGAAGTTTTCCAAAGGGGAGTTTAGTTAAAAATTGGAGTAAATGTAAATGGTGACATTTGGTTTAGGGGAGATGTATAGAGAGATGTAGAAGTTTAGGGGGAGAATTTTTGATTAAGGGGAAGTGTTGATTCATTGAATAAAAAGGAAGATTGTTCTATTCATTTGTTCTTCCAACATTATTTATCTTTATCATTATGCTATTCCTTCATACATATATTTGTGCTCGTGCTACCTTGTTTTTGCAGTATTAGTCAGATTATTTGCAGGTCATTTCCGTTACGGTTTTATTCCTCGAGTTACTGCTAGTAGCTTTTAGGATGAGATTATTTTTGGCTTGCTTGTTTTAGCCTCTATTTATTTTATTTTTGTTAGTTGGATGGTTTTGTCCTAGAAAAGCAAAAGGGAGAGATTGTTAGTATTTTTAGCGTGTTGGCTATTTTTCTGAGATTTTAGTGTCACGTCCCAGAATTTCAAATCATATTTTTTTTAAAACAGAAAATATGATAACAAGGACAAGTAAAGATAAACAACTACACAATTCAAAAGTGCTGAAATAAAAAGGGGAAAGGGGAAATGTCACACACACGCAAGTACATATGAGTTTAAGTTTACAAGTCCGACAAAATATTACATTCCTGGGTACATGAATTTAAATTCAAAAGACTGAAATAATTAAAACAAGGATATCCAAAGAGTGGCATCCAATGCTCCGAGCTCCAAGTTAGACGGTCGGGTCGGTACCTAAAAATAGAGGGTTAGGCAACAGCCTAATAGAGAAAACCTACATACAAATATTTCCCAAGTTGGGATAAAAGATACAAGTGCGAGAATTAAATAAGTATGCATGCGACGAGGACCATTTTCGTAGTTCCAAAACATTTTCAACTTCCTTTCCAAAATCAATTTCTAAGACTTATTGGTTTTCTTTCAAAATGCTCTACTTGACAAAATCAAGGAGAAGTATATCTTTCAAAATTTCATCTCAACCTCGACGAAATCAAGGGAGACATAAACAACTTTATTAGGAATTTGTTAATTTTTGGCTTGTTCTGCGCTAGTTGTCTGTCAGCTACTAACTGTAAGTTCCTCAAAATTATCCTACCTTAGGAAGGGCTCTAGTCGACCCCCATTGCATAATATAGTGAGTGTAAATCCACTCAGAGAATGAAATTCCCGTATGGTAATGTAGCCAACTCAACTTATCCTTCATATTATTGGTCAATTAAAACATTCATTTATTTCCAAGGATTATGACATCCATACCTCCTAATCACCCTTAATGACCAAAACATGAATTTTCCAAAATTGATTTTCAATTCCTCAATTTGAAGTGTCAAGAGGGTTGTAGGACCATTTTAAAACCATCAATTTCAACTTTTGACCCTTCAATTTCAAAATTCCGTCATGACCCAAAATTAGGGTTTTCCAAAAATTAGGGGTTTCCAAAATTAACTTGGGGATCTTAAAATTGAAGATAAGGGGAGTCTAATAAGACCTACATGATCATAAACCCTCAACTAATTTGAGATTAATTTAACCTATAAGGTGATTACGAATTTTGTTCCTAATCCTACTTAATACATAGAGAGAGGGAAGAGAGAATATCAACCTAGGAGATACAAGGGGTAAGTAAACTCTACCTTGAAAATGATTTGAACAATATATTTACACAACCCTAGATGAGGGAGTCTTGAGAGTGGTAGAACTATGCACGTCAATACGGAGAGCAAGCCGTCCTCTACGCGATTAAACCCAGGGTTTTCTTCAAAAACCCAACCAATTTCCTTGTATTGAAGAGAGAAGGGAGAGGATTTGAGAGTAGGAGAAAGTTGGGAGGTAGAGAGCGTGGAAATATGTTCTGGACATTTTTCCACTCATTACATGCATATAGGGTTGAGTTAAATGAGATGGAAATGACCAAAATGCCCCTGGGATGTTTCCCAGATTTTTGAGCAGAACCCCCAGATATCGATATCTTAGGGATCCCAAATATCGATATCTAGGCCCCCAGAAGGGCCTCCCAGCAATGCCTCAAAAACTGATATCAAGGGAGAGGGGGGGACCAAGATACCACAGTTGCTGGATACCGGTATCTTGGTAAGCCAAGATACCGATATATTGGTCCTCTGCTGAAATGCCAAGGGCAAGCCTCAAAACTTGAACGAGAGTGTTTTAGACCTAATTTCTTCATCTGAACTCTGATTTGAACGATTCAAATTGTGTTGGATTCACAATTGAATTGTCTACAACATTCTATGATCAACCACATCCACAATAGAGAGAAGATTTTGAGATTAAAATCAATCAAAATGCAAAGAATAGAATTGAAACTCTAAATTCAATTTAATAAATTCTCAATTGTTACATCTCATACCCCTTAAAAAAATTTCGTACTCGAAAATAACATAAGATAAAGGTTAAAGGGAGACAACCACTAAGAAGGATTACAACAAGATACGTTACAAGAGAGGAGAAGTACAATCAAGATAGATACGAGGGAAGAGAAATACAATGAAATCAAAACAAATGCGGGTATTTCACCATCATTTCATCTTCTCTTTCCCAAGTGGCTTCTTCAATGCCATGATTAGACCACAAAACCTTTAATAGGGAAATGGTTTTTCCTCGCAAAACTTGCTCCCTAGAATCAAGAATACGAATGGATTGCTCTTCATATGATACATCGGTCTCCAACTCCACATTATTCTAATTAATCACATGTGAGGGATCCGGTTCGTACTTTCGCAACATCGACACATGGAAAACATCATAGACATTTGAAACATTGGCCGGCAATGCCAATCTATATGCCACTTTACCAATCTTCTCAACGACATCAAAAGGACGGATATAACAGGGATTGAGCTTCCCATTCTTCTCAAAACAAGAAATACCTCTTCTTGGTAAAACTTTAAGGAAAACATGGAAAGTACAACGTGAACATCTGAAATTCTTGTCGGCAATGTCGAGAATGGTTCCAATAAGATGGAAACAACAACTCTTCCAAGAAGCATTACTATACATCATTCCTACTCAACAATGACACATAGGAACCTCAGAATCCAAATCCAAAATCAAACAGATGCATTTTGATACAGTCAGGACACACCGATACGATACGATACGAGCAAGAGGAAATAGATTGCAACTCGCAAGTCTAAAAACAAGATGGAGCTTAGGACCATTCTGTAATCAGGAAAGCAAGCCAACGAGACAAACTAAGAAATCCACACCAATGAGGTCCACCAATTCAATAACCAATCCTCACTAGCCTGCGAACTTCAACCACAACTTCAAACTGTGCCACATACCCATAGAGAGTCGGAAAGGACACATTTACGCAAGATTCAAGACTAACTTCACCCGAAACAATCCTTGGCTAATATCTCAGAATAAACATCAATCCTCACACACAACCAACCCGCACATCCACCTAGTGTGGTACCAGAATGACTCCTGGAAGTTTGTTTTGAGACGCGCTGGCCAGCCGCCTTCTCAAATCAATTCTTCTTAGTCATTCCTATACCACATGACACGGACCACAAGACAACTGGTTATGACAAAGTATAGATGTCCAGATATAAATAGGTCGGTGCAGTCGACCAAAAGAAAACACATTTTCTACCTGAAACTCTCAACACATCTGCACCAAACAAAATTTTGCCTCACTTATCTACCAAGACATCACCACCACAGACCATGCCTTAACTGCATTACTATACTCAATCAACGAGGAGCCACTAGAAGGACACACACATACTTGCATCATTCCCCTTAGGATATTCTGGGTTCTAAGGACCCTCTTGGTCAACCAACCAACATGAGACGAGAAGGGAAGGACAATCAGTCTCAACTTTGCAAGGGTCAAACCATATGCACGAGGCATCCCTTATAAGTCGATGCACAAGAGTGATGATGTACAATACAGGAGTGAGAATTCGGAACGGAAGAACTTCGCACAATCTCACTATTCTATGATCAAGAAATGATAGAACAACCAAAGAACAAGCCCTTCATGACTTTGCCTCTCAAGGCGAGCTAGGGTGGTTTTTCAACCACACACCCAATGCTCAAGAAGGGGAAAAAACACCAAGAGGAGCAGATACCATGCATCAAGATGTAATGAAGGAACTACTATGGCTCAACTGAACACCACAAGTTCACCGTTTCCACGAACCAACGATAAAGACACAACGCCGAACACGAATGTCATCATGGGTTTCTTACGAGGAAAGAGTCAAAAATCTTCCAAATGTAATGGATCTCTCCCATTACCAACAAACACTACCCCATGGCATTAAACAGACTGCAACCAAGGCACTACCACCCATACAGGAGTGGGTCATAAAAACGATGCACCGAACATCACGATCAAGGAATGATAGGAGTTGTCATTTCTCGTGCAGATCAACAAGGATGGGAAGAGTGACGATTGACAGGGAACACAGGCCAGCTACTCAGACCGGAACATCCAAACAGGTAAATGTGAAGGAGGGCGAGGTGCATCCTATGTTAATGGGGCAAACAACTTTCCATAACCAATGCAACCAAGTAGAGGGGATCAACCCAACACAGCCATATGACATGGTTTGGTAACAATAAGCCAAAACTAAGAGGACAACCACAAAGCCCGAGACTTGCCAAACCTGAACTAGAATAACACAAGGATAACATGGTCTAGTAGTCACGATCAAGACTAACATACATCAAACAGACAATCTTAAACTGGATCACTCACTTCGGCCATTTCTAAGCGACATAAACCTTGTACTCCTTAAATTCCAAAACCATACTTCCAACCTCAAGATAACTCTCATGCACCTTACAAGTCAACATGATTCCTTTCACAATCATCCTCTACACTGGCACATTCCATACAAATCTTATCTAGGCACACACACATCTTCAACCAGACCCAACATGACCTTTCTCTGCTCACTGAAGGCATTCAACTTCTTGCAAGCACCTTTCTTGTTGCTCAAGCATTTCCCATACATGAACGTCACATCCACTCCAACTTCATATAACAAGAATTCTAAAGGCTTCCACGATGACTAAAGGTACAATCTCCCAAAAGAAAAAGGGAGGGACCAATGCCCAATTCAAACGATTAGGGGACAACACAATTGAATGAAATGACCCATCATAGACTAGAAGCATCAAGGCCTACTAGACGCAAACATAAGGCAAAAAACATCGCATCAGGCTCAACATGCAAAGGGCGTCTCATAGATTGCCTCCCAATAATTTGCACCTTCACCTACTTCTCCTATGATGATTTCAAACTACCATTACAATCCTTTTCAAACTTACATGACTCAACTGAGGCTCAAAACATGCTCCTAGAACATCTTCCACTGACCTCACTCATTAGATATTAGGGCCAACCGCCAACATTCACACCATTTGGGATCAATACAGTTCCTCACCCAATTTCCAAACCATCCTATCATAACTTTGCTAACTCATCAAGTTACCACTATCCCCACTAAGCATCGCACATGCCCTTAGTTACTCTACCAACCTCAACAACATCTGCATTCGATTCTCTAAAGCCAACAAGGTGATTTAACCACATGCCACACTAGTTCCCTAACAAGAATCCTCAAGGGAAAACTCAATAATGAGGTAACATCCAAGTCCAACATCTGGAGACGGGTAGGGTACCACTATCTCAAATCACAATCCAATCACGTTAACCGATAAGGTATAGAACCATCATGTAAGTCTCCTAACCATGGTACCCCTTAAGAATAGGTTCAGGCCACTACTTGGCCTAATTACACAAATCACCTTTCATGCTAGAGAATAAGACTCGCACTTGATCACATCGACGCAATTTATCCTAGCATCAATCACCAATTTCAATTATGCCCATGCATATTAACCCAAATCTAGCATCACTACAGAATGAGAGACATACCGATGGGGATACGATCACCGACCAAGGTATCTAGAAACAAATAAAACTATTGAGTGATTCGCATCCCGGATGATGGGGCAGGAACCAAGACTCAAATGCAAAATAAGATCAACTATCGCTTTACCGAACGGAAACAATTAAGAATATGACATCGGTAGAGGGACATACTAGTTTCCATAATGAGGACGAACCAAAGGATCTTCTAGGATTCATTTCTCGTACTTACAAGGCAATAGTTAGGAGTCAGCAACATGACCTGATAATGGATTCACATCTTTAGCAAAGAGGATAAGAACTACGAAGGTTAACCGCATAATCACAAACAAGGATTTAACTCTTGAGGACAATGAAAGAAACGAACAATAATGATAGAAGGGACATCACGACTCATGACAAGGACACCCAAATCACTTAAGGTATCAAAGCCATGGATCCGCATCTAGATTATAAGGTAAGTAATATAGAGCATTCGACCAAGCAGACACAGATAAAGATCCACTTCATGAAATCAAAGCAAGGATCAATTGAAGGCAAAGACTAATGGAAGGCCTTGAAATCATGGGTCCACATCTCAACACGACATAAGGATAGGTCTAACACAGCCACAGACACAGGACCGAGGGATCCACTTCTCAAAGATGAGACAAAGACACACTAGACATTATCTACTGGAAGCAGACTCATAGGAATAGCAACACCAAGACAAGGGATCCACTAGAGGATCAACATCACCGTAGGACATACCGCTAGGTTTAGAGGAAAGATCCCATTCAGTTAATTCTTGTAAAAACATAACATCCTCATACAATGCATACACCCTCCAAGCACATCACATGAATGCAACTTTTTAAAAATAATGCACCCATTGAGACCAAATGTCCTTTCAAAAGCCTAAGTTTTCGAACGAAAACTCTAATACCAAGTTGTCACATCCCGGAATTTCAAACCATATTTTTTTTGAAACAGAAAATATGATAACAAGGACAAGTAAAGATAAATAACTACCCAATTCAAAAGTGTAGAAATAAAAAAAGGGAAAGGGAAAATGTCACACACACAAGCACATATGAGTTTAAGTTTACAAGTCCGACAAAATATTACATTCCTGGGTACATGAATTTAAATTCAAAAGACTGAAATAAATAAAATAAGGATACCCAAAGAGTGGCTTCCAACGCTCCGAGCTCCAAGTTAGATGGCCGGGTCGGTACCTAAAAATATAGGGTTAGGCAACAGCCTAGTAGAGAAAACCTACATCCAAATATTTCCCGAGTTGGGACAAAAGATGCAAGTGCGAGAATTAAATAAGTATGCATGTGATGGGGACCGTTTCCGTAATTCCAAAACATTTTCCAACTTCATTTCCAAAATCAATTTCCAAGACTTATTGGTTTTGTTTCAAAATGCTCTACTTGATAAAATCAAGGAGAGGTATATCTTTTAAAATCTCATCTCAACCTTGATGAAATCAAGGGAGGCACAAATAACTTTATTAGGAATTTGTTAAGTTTTGGCTTGTTCCGTGCTAGTCGCTTGTCAGTTACTAACCGTAAGTTTCTCAGAATTATCCTACCTTAAGAAGGGCTCCAGTCGACCCCCATTGCGCAATGTAGTGAGTGTAAATCTACTCACGAAACAAAATTTTCGTATGATAATATAGCTAATTCAACTTATCTTTTATGTTATTGGTCAATTAAAATATTCATTTATTTCTACGAATTAGGGCATCCATACCTCCTAATCATCCTTAATGACCAAAACATGAATTTTCCAAAATTGATTTTCAATTCCTCAAATTAAAGTGTCAAGAAGGTTATAGGACCATTTTAAAACCATCAATTTTAACCTTTGACCCTTCAATTTCAAATTTGCATCATGACCCGAAATTAGGGTTTTCCAAAAATTAGGGGTTTTCAAAATTAACTTGGGAATCTTGAAATTAAAGACAAGAGGAGTCTAATAAGACTCATATGAACATAAACCCTCAACTAATTTGAGATTAATTTAACTCGCAAGATGACTACGAAAATTTTTCCTCGTCCTACTTAACACATGGAGAGGGAAGAGAGAATATCAACCTAGGAAATACAAGGGATAAGTAAACTCTACCTTGAAGATGATTTGAACAATATACTTACACAATCCTAGATGAGGGAGTATTTATAGTAGTAGAACCTATGCACGTCAATGTAGAGAGCAAGCCGGCCTCTACGCGATTAAACATTGGGTTTTCTTCAAAAACCGAATCAATTTCCTTGGATTGAAGAGAGAAGGGAGAGGATTTGAGAGTGGGAAAGAGTTGGGAGGTAGAGAGAGGAAATATGTTGTGGACATTTTTTCAGTCATTATATGTATATAGGGTTGAGTTAATTGAGATAGAAATGACCAAAATGCCCCTGAGATGTTTCTCAGATTTTTTAGCAGAACCCCCAGATATCGATATCTTGGGGATCCCAAATATCGATATTTAGGCCCCTGGAAAGGCCTCCCAGCAATGCCTCAGAAACCGATATCAAGAGAGAGGGAGACCAAGATACCACAGTTGCTGGATACCGGTATCTCGGTAAGCCAAGATACCACAGTTGCTGGATACCGGTATCTTGGTAAGCCAAGATACCGATATCTTGGTCCTCTGCTAAAATGCCAAGGGAGCCTCAAAACTTGAACGAGAGTGTTTTGGATCAAATTTTTTTGTCCGAACTCCGATTTGAACGATTCAAATTACGTTGGATTCACAATTGAATTGTCTATAACATTCTATGATCAACCACATCCATAATAGATAGAATATTTTGAGATTAAAATCAATTAAAATCCAAAGAATAGAATTAAAACTCTAAATTTGATTTAATAAATTCTCAACTATTACATTTAGTATATTGTTAGGAAAATTATATTTTTAAATATATCTTGCAAAACCATCTAGAGCCATTAGCTTGTGAGGCATATTCTTGATTCAGGGTAGTGGTAGGTTAGTTCTCCACTCTTCCATCCCAGATATTGATTTGACTTGTCGTGCTTGCTGAGGACGTGGCTTCCGATAGAGATGCTCTTTGATATAGTATTGCATTCATTACATTTTATCTTCATTTGTAGTGTCTTAGATTTTTCATTCATCATAGAAATTATTTTAAGCCTAAGACATGTGTTTAATTGTTAAGGAATCGTGTGTTGTGTCCCCGGGTCACTTTGGGACCTTCGGGACTTAGTGTTTCATCTTTTCTGGCTTAGGCATGGTCACTACAATGCATGGCGCGCCCCGTGGCATGTTCTGGGCACTCAAGCACTTCATTATGCACATGAAGGATAAAAAATCATCTTAGACCCGAGCCCAGTGCGCGTTGAGCGCGTATTGAGAGCGAGTGCACCAGAGCCTCGCTCGACGAGCGCTCGAACGGATTATTGCGGTTTTGCATTTTTTGTTGCCGCCTAGGGTTCGTTTTGGTTCATGTTTAAGTCGATTTAGGGCATTTTTAAGGGTTTAAATGTCTTTTATCACCTAATTAACCTAGGAATCCATAACCTTATATAATATAATTCATATCTCATTTGAGGTTGAGGGATTCATAATCGAGTTTGAGAGAAACCTTGGTGGGTCTCCCATGGTGGCTGGTTTTATGAGAGAGAAGGGAAAAATGTGTTTTGGTGAAAATCTCGTCACCATTGTTATGGATTCAAGAGCCTTCGTCACTTCATTGTGATTTTCTTATTGGCGTTGAATCCCTTGTTTGTCAATCACTAGACCGCATATGTGACACCCTAGTCTAAGATATCAACTAGAGTCCCAGAGAAGAGATCTGGATCAGTGGACAAGTCTCATATCGCTTGGTGGATGTAAGTTGTGTGTGCTATAAATAATAGATCATGAACTTACCTTGCACAAGGCCTTTTAAAGTCGTGCGGGCATCAAAGCCCATTGGAACTTCTCAGTTAAGCGTGCTCGTACTGAATTTGTCCAATGATGGGTGACCCCTAGGAAGTCCACTTGAACTTGGCGGCCAAAGCGGACAATATTTTACAGTGTAGGGGCGGGTCGTTACATATGGTATCAGAGCATGCACCAACCAAGAATGTAGGACCAGAGGAGAATCTTGACCCCACACGAGGACGTGTGGTCCAAGTGGGGGAGATTGTGACACTCCAGTCTAAGATGTCAACTAGAGTCCCAAAGGAGATATTCGGGTCAATGGAGAAGTCTCACATCGTTTAGTGGATGTAAATTGTATGTATTATAAATAATAAATCATGAACCTACCTTGCACAAGGTCTTTTAAAGTTATGCGTGCATCAAAGCCTATTGGAACTTCCTAATTAAACGTGCTCGTACTGAATTAGTCCAAGGATGAGTGACACCCTAGGAAGTCCATTGAGACTTGGCGACCAAAGCAGATACTATTGTGTAGGACGGGGCGGATCGTTATAGCATACATATTCATCTCATATCTAGTGTATTGTAATTCATCATTCATCATCATCTACCATCATTATTCTTGGAGTTGAAGGACGATAGTCTACCAAAAGCGGGAGAAGATCTGGAGCCGTCTTTACTACGAAAATCAGTGCGAGGAGTGTTGTCGTTGTCGTTGGATCTTCGAAAAGACTCTGAAAGTCGAAGATCATTGGAGCTAAGATTTATGGTATAAATCTGTAACTCTTATATCTTAATTTTCTATAATTAATGATAAGATAAATAGAGGTCTGCGATTTTTTACTTAGGAATTGTTTGATTCCTAAGTATTTTCCACCTAATATCGTTTTTTGATTGCTATTTTTTGCGCTTTACTTTATTGTTTATTGTCATTGCACAAATTTAATTAATAATCATATTGATAATCAAAAACATTTTTAAAAGAGGCAAAATGAAGTTTAATCGCCAAATTTATTCATCTCTTCTAGGATTTGCACCACTTCCGCTCAATTTCAATTCGAGCTAGCTCAGTCCCGCCCACTAAATAGGCTCGGACCGGGCTTTGTCATAACGGGCCAGACGGGCCCGTCGCGGACTTTGGGTCCACGGACTAAATGATAGGTCTAAATAGAGCCTACACAAAAAAAACGTACTAAAAAATTGAAATGTTAAAATTAACTTTTAAGGAAAATGCTGTTGACAGCTATTAAGGCTGTAAATAAAGAGTACAAAATATATTGAAAATTGAATTAAAATATATAAAAGAATATATATATGCATTAAAATATATATATAGTTTTTATCTTATAGAATTCTTAGTAATAGTCCTAATAAAATCGAAATTTTAAATATTATTTTAAATAATTTTATAAAATTGAACTAATAGAATTTTATAAATAAAAATACTGGATTCCACATTCTTCAACCAACCGCACCCTCCGCCGCTCCTCATAATTTTCTCTATTTCTCAATTTCATTCATCCTTCTCTGTCTCCGTGTCTTCGGATCTGCCCGGAAGCTCTGCTCGTTGCAGGTGAATCATCGAAACTATTAGTTTCCACAGTTTCTTTCTCTAGTATTACCTAATATCAGTGGGTATTTGTGTTTATAGATTTTCTCAGGATTGAATTATTCGATCAAGATTTGTCGATGATGATATATTCACCTCATCTGTCAAACTAAACCAAAATTGTTTCCATTATGGTTTTTTGTGTTACAGAAAAATTCTTTTGCTTAATATATTTGTATTTTTGGGGGTGTACAGATATAATTTTTTTGAAAAGCATGTACAGATATAATTACCGATATGAATTCTTTCAATTTGCAAGTTTTATCGATTGGGGTTTCTTAATATATTTGTAATTTTTTTCATGGTCCCGGAATTGATCAAATTTGCATTTTTCTGCTTTTTAAACATGTGAATGGTTATGCTCGTTTTGATCCAAAAAGTTCTTATGATCGATCCCCCCTTTGTTTGCCCTCCCACTGAGCGGATCATATTTGTATCATCCATTATTCTTTATTTGAGGATTGGATTCCGTTAATATTGATAATCATGTTAAGGTAATGTCTGGACAATGATCAGTTACACCTTCTTTT
>NMUG010002680.1:0-15672 GCA_002855965.1 Monotropa hypopitys
GGGGTTGCCCCTAAGGGAATTCCCAAGTATTTAATTGATAGCTTGCCCATCTTATAGCCCAAGATGTCTTCCACTTGATTAGTATTGGGACTTTTCTTTCCCACTAGAATAAAAACAGATTTTGAAAAATTGATGCGCATCCCAGATAATACTCTAAAGCATCTCAAAATTATCCTTATATTGGCTAACTCATGGACATCATTATTGCAAAAAATAATAGTATCATCACCGAATTGTAAATGTGTTATTGACTCCTCATAGTTGCCCAATTTGATTCCCTTAATGAGTCCGTAGTTCTTTGCCATTTCTAATAGTAGATTTAGACCTTCAGCAACCAAGTTGAACAGAAATGGAGATAAAGGATCCCCCTGCCTTAGTCCTTTCTTTGGCTTGACAAATTCGCAGGGCGATCCATTTAATAGTATAGCCATCTCGGTAGTTGAAATGCATTCCTCAATCCACTTGCACCACCTTTCTCCAAAACCCAAATTCTTCATCATCGATAGCGTGAAAGCCCAATTAACATTGTCATATGCCTTATTGAAGTCTAGTTTGATGATAATCCCGGACAATTTGTTCGATTTCTAGTGATGAATTATATCATTCGTGATTAGAATTCCATCCAGAATTTGTCTTCCCCCCACAAAAGCAGACTGAGCTCCCCCCACCACCATGTTCAAAACTTTCTGCACTCTTGCACTCAATACTTTTGCTAGAATCTTATACATGCTTCCTACCAAACAAATAGGTCTATAATCTTGGAAAGATTGTGGGCTTATTATTTTTGGAATTAGGGTAATGAAAGTGGCATTTAACCCTCTCGGTAACTTTGAATTATCAAAAAAATCAGAAAAGAATTGGAAAACTTTACTTTTCATAAATGGCCATGCCTTAGAAATGAATCTGAAATTGAAACCGTCTGGACCTGGTGCCTTTGACATATTGCATCTATTCATAGCCACATCCACTTCTTTCTGATCGAAATTTCTTTCCAGCTAATCAGATATATCCCTTGATAACCTTCTAAGAAATAACCCACCCAAAGCAGGTCTTGAGTTAAACTCTTCACAATACTCCTCTTTAAGGAATAACTCAGCTTCCTTTTTAATTGACCTAGGATCAGTTAGTAAAACTCCTTTTGCCATGACAACTTGGATTTTATTCCTCTTGTAGTTCCCATTTGCTATTGTTTGAAAACATTTGGTGTTTTCGGTCCCCCAACTTTAGCCAATTAGCTCTTGATTTCTGTCTCCACCCACTTTCCTCCATTTTGCGACACTGCCACAGCTCCCCTCTTACCATCTTTATCTTCTCAATTAGTTCTGCATTTGAGTTCCTTGATTCCAACTCTAAATCAAGGCTATGGAGCTTCTGCTCCAGATCGCCAATTTTTTTGTGGACATTGCCAACTTTCCCACCTTTCCATGTCTTTAAGGCTAATTTCATAGCTTTCATTCCATGCACCAGTTGTACACCTGCCCACCTTGCATTAGTACTCGACTCCCATGCCTCCTTAGAAACTCCTATGCATTTTTTATCCAGCAACCATCCATCAAAAATCTAAAAGGTTTGGGTCCCCAATCAATCTCTTTAGCGGCCAATAAAATAGGGCAATGGTCTGAAACTCTTCTTGGGAGACTCCATTGTGCTAATTGGAATTGATTCAGCCATTGCTGAGATATTAAGAACCTGTCTAATCTACTTAGAGCACAGTTCTGTCTAAAATTAGACCATGTGTATAATCTACCTAGAATAGGGATATCCTACAGTGCAGCCTTCTCGCAAAAGGACATAAATTCCCTCATACCTTTTGTTATCTTAATACATCCTTTCCTTTCTTCAATGTGTAGTATTTTGATAAATCCCCTCCACAGATCCATGGCCAGGGTGCTGACTTTTTCAGTGCTAGCAATTCCTCCCATAAATTAGCTCTAAGGTTGATATCATTAGGGGCATAAATATTACATATTACACAGTCAACATTCAAATAAATCCCCCTCAGCATTATGAAGTTTTTCTGCACCGTCGTGGATATACACTTCACCATTGTATTGTCCCACAAAGACAACAAACCCCCAGAACTACCAGTAGATTTTGAGATCTGATAACTCACCTCTGAATTTTCCCATAAAGCATAAGCGTCCTGTTGTGTAAACTGCTCTATTTTGTTTCTTGAATTAGTACTAAGTGTGGTTGTTTCTCCTTGATTAAACTTTATAAGCATTTTCCTTTTAAAATTGCTCCCCAGCCCCCTAACATTCCAGGATATTATCTTCATAATCTAACTCTTGTACTGCATTTTCCCCCCACGGTTTTACCCAGACTAATTATCTTCCCCACCCCTTCTAATTTGATTTCATTCCTCCTCAGCAATTGCTTGAAAAAAAATAGGGTGCTGATTCTGCCACAACACACTTTGATTCTGCCACAAATTTTAAAAATAAAATTACTATTGTACCCTTGTGAACAAAAAAGGTACACTTGATTACAAGGACAATAATAATTTACTTATTAAAATTTGTGGCATAATCAAATTGTGTTGTGACAGAATTAGCTGCCAAAAAATATCATCGTCATAGTCGGATAGGGTAATTTGCAATTTCTGGGCTACCTCTTTTGTTGCTTCCATCTCCAGCAGAACCTTTTGGTTATGATTACTCATCCCAGAGTTGAAATTCTGATTAATACTTTTTTGGGACACTGGACTTGAGTTATCTGAAATACATAGGTGTGATAATTGGGCTCTTCTTATTCTCCTCCCCTCAGCAGACCATAGTGTAGAAGAAACATCAAGGCCCAATATACTAATGGATCTTGTCACTTTAGGCTTCCCTTCAATGGTCACTAACTCCTTAGTGATTTTTGCCTTCCCTTGGTTAAACCAATATTCTGGGTGGGAACTTTCACCTTCGTTTTGATTTTTAAACATCCCCCTACCAATATCCAGGCCCAATGGGTTTAAAGGTAATAGGGTTTCCCCCCACAAAAGACTCCTGGGGAGACTCGCCTTCTGAAAACTCGACAGCTATCCCTTTTCCTTTTTCTACACGTCTTGCCAAACTGGCAGCCTTGTTGCTGCATGTACCTTCTGAATTTGTTTCCTCATTCAACTGCTCTCCCTTGACAACGACAGTGTTACCCATTTTTGTGAAACTTTCATTGTCTTCCTCTAACTCCTCCGTACCACCAAAAAAGGAACTTCTTTATCGCCATTGTTGTACGGAACTTCAGCTGTGGTATCCTCCCTCACCAGAACTTGAAACACACCATCATTAACCTCCAGTTCTATCGTTTCTTTCACTTCACATGCTTCTGTAGCTATTAGGAACTTGGCTCTAATATAACTCCTTTCCTTCAATGTTTGATCTTCCACCAAGATTAAGGAACCCCACATTTTTGCTATTGCAGAAAAAGTAACCCAATTCCACGATGTTATTGGTATACCTCTGCACTCCAACCAGCACAATCTTTCTTTAAACACAAGCTCCCATTTCCATGGCCTGATTTCTTCGAACCAAACTGACCATATTGACCCTTTCAAGAATGACTCCATAGCTTCTATTGAGAAAAAACCCAGCATCCACTGCCTCCCTCCCAGTTCTCTGATTGATTGGATTTCCCATATAGCTTCAGAACTCAGCTCCCTAATTTTAGATCGTAGGTATGGACATTTAATTGCTGCTATAGCACAACGAGATAGCCAACCTTTGCCATGTGCTGATCCTTTAGCTCTTCTTTTTGTACAAAACGATGCCAGGTTTCCATCATTGACACGGGAAATTTGATTTGTTCCAATCACAGCTTGAGCGTAGGACTTTCTTTGCTCCACCTTATTCCCGTATATCCTTGCATCCTTGAACTCCCATCTCTGAGGTTGCACCTGCATATGCCCTTCTCTTTTCCCCCATGAGCCTTTTCTTTCCCGTATTTTGCTATAGAGACTTCCAGTTTGTTTTTTCCTGCCCATATTCCATTGGTTTTCTCCACCGCCATACCTGCTGCTACCCTACACCCGTACCTCACAAATCAATACCTTACATTGTTTCTCATGCTGCCTCTGTTTGGAATGTAGATATCTAAAACTCTTCCAAAACTTGTAAAAATTTTGTGCATCCACTGAACTGTAGCTTCCCCAGGTAGGTGGTTCACAAACAGAGTGGTCACACTTTGTTTCTCCTGTAGCAGATTATGCTTGTGCCTATTCACCACTGGGATCCATTCTCCATCTTCCTCCCAAGACTCCTTCCCCTTGCTTTCCAACACCAGATTTTCTCTCTCTAACATTGTTGCTACTTTCTTCTTTGGCCTGTGGGGTTGCGAGCGGAATGTAAGGAATGTGACTTGAGGTCATGCGGGTTGGGTCGAATTGTGCGGGTCATCGGTGTATGATTGTGATTGTTGACGATTTGGGAACTAGACTTGTATTTGCCATATCTTGGCATCTGTTCGAGGAAGCATGGTTTTAGTGAATTATGATATAGGTGCTTCCTTCTCTCCTTGAGGTTTCGGAGTGGTGACGTGCATGGAGTTATCTTATGGATTTCCACAGAGTGGTTTTTGGGGATTTCTTGGCCATATAGGTTAATGGTATCGCTGGGTGATTGGGTTTGTGGTGTCACTTGGAGACTTAGACGCCTTGTGAAATTCTTCAAAGTGTTCCTTGGGGTTCATCATGATGATGTTTGATGGTTTGGGAATTCGGGTGTGATTTCAACTTGGAGTTGCAGTTTGGGAGTGATGTACCTGTTTGGGGTCATTGTGGTTATGCAAGGATGTTTGGCAGAGTGTCCTTGGAAAGTTGGGGCAGTGGTGTTCTTGAGACTTTCAGGCTAAGTGGTTTGAGGAATGATTTCGAATTGGGTTCTGAAGGTTGAGGATTGTGCCTAGAATGATGAGTTTGTGGTGTTTCACGATTTTTTGGGCTTGTGTTGGTAAATGATTCATAATGGTGTGATTGGTTTTCTAGCTTAGGGTTGATTGTGGAGTAGCGTTGGTTCCTATCTGTTCTTCGTTGGTAATGTCGTTTGAGTGCGTTAGTGTTTTTCTGTACTCGATGGTGGTGTTCTTCTTATTCTTGGTAATGAACTGGTGTTGACCATTCATGTTCCTCGATTGGAACTCTCGCAACTGTCTTGAGTTACCTTGGTACTGATTAATGTTCTTGGAAGCTACTCGTTGTTCGAAAATCTTCTAACTCCTCTTTCTGGGACTCTCGGTGTGAAGATCATCCTTCGTCATCTGTCTCTCAACGATTCGCGAATTATTCTAGGTTGTGGCACTTGTGGGGTAGCAGTGCACCGTTCATCTCTCGTACGGAAGTTTGTCCTTATGATGAAGTCTTATTTCTTCGAATCATATTCCCGTTGCTTGCACTCTCCTGTGTCATCTTGTTGATCTTGCGCACGTTTCTTGTTGATCGTGTCACTTCGTGAATCCAACATGGTGTCGTTTCTTGCTCGCCGTGTCCTTTTGTGCTTGGACACTCCTGTTCGGCGATGTGGTTACCGATTGGGTCTATTTGAGAGTGTGTTGAGAAATTGGCTTGAGGTTGGTGTGATCATTGAGGCGAACTCATTTTTGGGGTTGTGCAGCCATGTTGTGAGCATTGGGTAGAATATATGTGTCTCTTTGAAGTCGACTGCACTGACTTAGTTCTTGGAGAGGTTTGACTTGACCGGTGTATGTGTAGTCCGTGTCATGTGGTATAGGAATGACCATGAAGAATTGTTTTGAGAAGGTGACTGGCCAGCACATCTCAAATCAAACTTCTTAGTCATTCTGGTACCACACTAGGTGTGTGTGGATTGGTTTGTGAGGTTTTAGTTGTTGAGTTCTTCTCTTTGTGGTGTTGTAGTTGTTTGGGTTGATTCGGATGGTACGGTTGTTGTGTGACCATCCCTTGTGGTTTGTCTTGCTTTCGAATGCTCTCTCGAGTCAGTTGAATTGTTACTATCTTGTTCGGAAAATGTATCCCCGGGATTGTCCCGCGCGTTGTGGCGCCAAATTCGTGGATGTCCTTTAGGTGGTTGAAAATTGCTTCTTTGCTTTTCGTAAAATTCCGGAAGATTTTCTTTTTGGAAAAGTGGAGTATCTAAATCGTATGTTCGGTATGTCTTTGGGGTGTTCTGCGTGTCCGCGTATATTCGGTGTATCCCTCACGTATCGGCATGTCCACGGCGTGTCCCTCTGTATCCTTGATGTTTTGGCTCATTCTCATTCCTTTGGCTCATTCGTAGCATGTTGTGGTGCATTCGTGAATATTATGGGAATGTTCTGGAAATTTTTCCTTGCGGTTCGGCTCTTGATGCCTTGCTCTTTCATTGAGAATTCATATTTCTCCAGTTCGGGCAATGTATAAGCGTGTGGGAAGCGTGTAAATCCCTCTTTTTCCTAGAAAATTTTGCATTTCTTATTGATCATCGTGCGTATTTTCGGTTTTCCCTTGTCACAAATTGTCTTTTGGGGATGTTCGTTGGGCTTGTTTGCGGTTGAGAAGGTTATCTAAGCTCCATTTTGGAACATTCTTGAGAAGAAGTGGATGGTGTGTCATCAAAATCCTCGTGGCATATCCCTTGTGCGGTTGTTTTTAGTGGGAACTCATTTGTTCTTCGTTGCTCCATGACTTTCACCTTAGAAATTTCGAGGACGAAATTTTTGTAAGGAGGGTAGTTTGTCACACTCTGGAAATTTTATAATTTCCATTCGTCCTTTATAAATCGATAAATAGATTTTATTGAAAATCCTATCATTGTTTGTCGTCAATCGACGCGTTTCGTTTAGTTCGCTAATCGTTCGTTCGTTCGTCGTTATAGTTGGTGACTTTGTGGAAGGTCACGACGCAGCTTTAAGATGCTTATTCAATGTCTAAAGTGTTTTAAAAATGATCGGGGTTGCGTCGGGAGAGTTCAGGAGAGATTCGACGACGTTTCGGTGCTTTAGCACCTTCCCCGTCTGGACCAGGGTGGTTCCCATCTGGACGGCTGAGCAGAGGCTTCGGGGTTGTGCTTCAGGAGGTCTGGTCCGGATGAGGGTGGGTCCCGTCCAGAAGAAGTTTGGTTCCCGTCTGAACGGGGAGTGCATGTGTTCCGGATGGGGTGGAGTTGCTGCAAGGTGTTGCTGAGTATGGCCTGTTCTGAGGTTCTGTAGTGCCCATCCGGTTGGTGGGGGGTCCCTGTCCGGACGGGGGTCGTCAGACAGAATGTTTAAGTGCGGGATTTTCTTATTTTGGTCAAACCAAACTCATTCCCACTCTCTCTCCTTCGAATTTCTCTCAACCTAAACCCTATTCTCTCCCTTCTCTCTTCTCCAACCCTCAAACCCTTTGGATTCAAGAAGTTTTCTCTTCCCAAACATTGAAGAGCTCGGCGAGGGCTTCGCGCCTATGGTCTTGGATCGTTCCGATTCGGTAAGTCTTCTCCTCTCTCTAAACCTAGATCTCATCTTCTCTCTCCTCCATTGTTGGCTAATGATTGGGTTTCTTAGGTTATGGCTTGGAGGAATGTCGAAGAGTGGGGCAAGAGCTTCGTAACGATGGATTTGGATCATGGTGGCGCAATGGGCATTTTCCGGCGACCTCTCCGGTGGTTTGACCGGCGACTCTCCGGTGGGTAATCTCTAACTCCTACTTAGTATGCGTGGGTGTGCGTATTCCGTTTCATGTTTCGTCGTTTGATTGTTCCTATTTTCACCTCGGGTAGTCG
Source organism: Monotropa hypopitys (assembly GCA_002855965.1). Taxonomy (NCBI): domain Eukaryota; kingdom Viridiplantae; phylum Streptophyta; class Magnoliopsida; order Ericales; family Ericaceae; genus Monotropa; species Monotropa hypopitys. The sequence goes on from NMUG010002680.1 coordinate 7,701, forward strand.
TTGGTTCTTGATTCGTGTCGATTGGTGTCGGGTGGGCTAGACGGTGTTCCTATAGTCTAGTGATGATATTGAGGTTCAACTAAGTGTTTTATCGACATTAGACACCCTTGAAGTTCATGCATGCTAGGTGTTTGACAATATGCCCGAATGGGCCTTGAGGTGGGATTTGGTAGTTCTGGTCGTGTCTAACCATTGTCAGGAGCGTGTAAGGGTGTGTATGGTTTACTTGGGACTTCATTGATTGGTAATGAGGTGAATTGTAGTGGAATTGGAAGTGTTCGTCGAAGGTGGGTGTTGGTGGTTTTCAATACGGATGGATTGGTCATTTGGGAAATCTTAGTGTATCGTCGATGTTCGGGAAATTCTTGAGTGAGTATGGTAGTGTGGTGTGTTGAGGGAAATTTTCCCTAGTACTTGATAAGGGGATTAGTCGGTATGGCTCGGTCTTGTAACCGATGGAAATGTGGAAATGTGGAAATGTGGGAAAATATAAGCGATAATCATTCATGACTTAATGAATTCAATGAATGTAATGAACGACCAATACAAGGGATGGATCCCATGAGGACCACCCTTAGCCAATCCTTAATCATTCATTTAAACTCACTAATGAATTGAAGAAATGCAATGTGGGGTTTGACTTGGATGATGCTTGCCTAAGTCCTATCGTCGTGTTAAGTGGGAGATATGCGTTCCCGAAGTCACGGAATAACTAGATGTCATTGACAGGTGACGATCTAGGAATAAGATCCTTTGGCCATAGGTGGGAGATACAAGTTTCCGAAAGTCTCGGAATATACTAGATACGCTGGCAGGCGGGATCCTGGAACAAATCTTAACACATATAATCTACTTTCCCTTATCTAGGGAAGTGTGGCTACTTGCTTGTTTAGGAGTAGGCCGGGAATGAATATTGGGATAAATAATCTATTCGCGAGGAAAATGCTGTTATACCCCTTGGGTGGGCCAAGGTGGAGAAAATGATGGAAAATCGTAACTCCAATATTCAACATCTAATGTAATCATGTGAATCCTAAATCTTACCATTGAACGTGTGGATGATGTGTAGATGAGTAGTTTTGAGTATTGGATTCCTTGTGAGTGATTTGTGGGTGTTGATAGCGATGTGACTGTGATTTGGGTTGAGTGACGAGGTCCGTGTATTCCTTAGTAGAGTTCCCTAGTGATAACTTATTCATTGGGAATATTGAATGTGGATAGGGAGACACTCTATCTGTTTGACCTTGGAGGTATTCTTAGTTTTACGTCACTTGGGTGTGTGCGTGTGTCGTGCCTTTCCTTTGGCTTTACGTACTTTTACTTTGTGGCACATAGGTTCACATGCACTCGTGCATGCTTTGTAGTCATTAGTTGTTACCTCACTGAGCCGTGGTTTGCTCAGACCATCTTTCCTTTCTCGTTTCCAGGATTGTATTGCAGGATTTCCCTTGTAGGGTGGTTTGGAGCTTGTGCTAGCAACTGGTTCCCTTTGGCGCTACGACCTTGGCTCTCTTTTTTACTTTGCACTCTCCTTTTCAATTTGTAGTGAGTAGTAGCAGTTGTACTTTCTTTCCCTGTACTCTTTTCATTTTGTATATTGTATCAAGATTAATATAATGAGGACTTCTACTGCAATGCTTATGTATAGTAACCATTAACTCCCCAGTGTTTGATTTTATTATTTTTCAAAAAAAAATATGTTGGAAATGTTTTACTTAAAAACATGGGGTGTTACATGTATATTCATACCTATAGGGTACAGGGGGATGCCCCAAATTGATGTTGTGCACGGGATGCACCGTGCGCGGGGCACACAACTATTATGTATAGCAATATATAATTTCAGGGCATGGGATGCTTAAATATTTGGAAAATGGGTTGCGGTCCAAAGTATTATAAGTATGAATTATGCATAGGATGCATTAGTTTGAAAAGTAAAAGGACTTGTTAGTCCATGTGTTTTGAAAGAGAACTGGTTCATGTCCTTACTTAAGTCACTTGTATGAGATGCATCTTTCCTTTTAGTGTTGTTTTAAAGTATTCCATTCTTATACTTACCTTGCATCGGGAACTTGAAATATTATGTTCATATTATGATTTCCTTGTGTTTTTGATGCTTTGAAATCAGGTATACGAGGCGTAGCGGTCCACTACATAGCAGGAGGTGCGTGGTATGGATAGAGAGGAGGAATTTTACTAGGTTGTAGCTAGTTGTCATCACTTGAGTAGATTGATATTTGCTTGTTGATTGTGATGTAGTAAACTTGTTTTTAGCATTTGGTTTATAACTTGGGATATTGTCTTTTGGGGTTTTATAAAAGATTTTTTTTATTCTGTACATGTTTTATGGTCTTTTGAGTATAGGGTGTTACAACTGGGTATCAGAGCTTAGTCTATAGGTACGTGTTAGGGGATCGAGTTTGGAAGTGATATTTACAATTGAGGCATAAAATTGTTGGGAAGTGATGTGATGGACTGTGAAGGTATTTTCGAGACTATTTTGCGTGTCTTTGACACCCAAAAGATTTACCTTGAGATCCAGTGGGAAGAACGCTTGATCAACGTTATCTTCCGATTGGAGGTCTTGGAAAATTAATTAAAAAAGCATAATATAACGAAATACCGGGGATTGGAGTTGGATTTGGGAAGTAGTGGACCATAGGATGTCGAGTCATGCACGTGAAGTCATTGAAGTGTATGACTAATGCGTGAATTTTGACATCTAACACTTGTTTCCACGATGGTTGTTTCTTTTGTGTGTTTGACATGAGCTCGATGGAGCAAAACAATCAATTGAATGAGGATGAATCCAGTGTGAATGGTGAAAATCCCATGGGAGAAGGGGGTGTTCTACCTTTAGTAGGATAGGAGGCGAGAATGATGGCTTCTATAGACTAGTTAGCAGAAAATTAGAATGTGTTGCTTCAATGGCAAAACCATCAAAACTTGGATATAGATATGGGTACTAGCCTTTTAGAGAGGTTTAAAAGGTTATGTGGTACCCTATTTGAAGGGTCAATAACCCTAGTGTGGTAGAAGAATGGTTGAAGGAAGTTGAGTTGGTTCTCGACACTATGGGTGTGGTCGGAGAACAAATGGTAGTTCTAGCTGTTTTTTTTTTCAGAGGTGAGGCAAGAAATTGGTGGAATTCTTTCAAAAGACTAGAGGGGGCACCAAAAATTGGAGTTGAACCGGCTTTGCCAAGAGTGATCACTTGGGATAGATTCATACAAGGGTTTACGATAAGTTTTACCCTGAAAGTTTTCGGTTTGAACAATAGGCGGCTTTTACTAACTTGAAGCAAGGTATTTTGTTTGTGGCCGAGTATGAGGCCAAATTTGTTGCATTATCTAGGTATGCTCCGGATATAGTGAACACCGAGGATAAAAAGTATAGGAGGTTTAGAATTGGGTTGTCACCCTTTGTGTGTAATACCCATTCCCGGAAAAATATTAAAAGATGAAATTACTTAATTAGAATAATACAAGTGGGAATAAAAATAAATTTAAGTGCTTGGTTGTACACTAGTCAAAAGATAGTGGGAGCATAGGATTATTTTCTAGTGGTTGTAGCCTAACTTTGGAGAGGTGAGTGTAGGGGATTATATGCTTGAAGAGGTGGGTTTGGAGGCTAGTAAGAAGTAAAAAATTTGATTTGTAAAAACATTCCCGTAATTGTTTTGAGAGCTTAAGAACAAAGAAGAAGAAGAAGAAGGGTAGAAATCAAAGGGGGATTGAAGCTAAAGGACTAGGGGATCAAATTTACAACCTGAAGTAAGATTATTACCATGCTTTTAGGATGAATCTATGAAGTTTTCTTGAGTTTTTGAAACAAAAATTTGAGTTCTTAAAGTTCTTGAAAGAATTTATAAAAATCCATGTTTTGATGAGTTTTGATGGGTTTTGAAGTTAAAAATCAAGTTATATCATGTTTAGAGTAGTTGTAAGATAAAGTTCTGTAGTTTATTTGAAGAATTCTGTTCAAAAACGGAGTTTTCATCATTATTTTTCGAAGAACTTTGTGAATCACCAAAATCGGCTGAAGCTATTGTTCTTCACCGATAGGAGACCAGTATGCCGACCGGCATGCCATGCGGTATACTGGTGGCCATACCGGCCTTTAAAAATTGGTTAAGTGTTTTTCCCAGCCATTTTTTCTGAGATCAAACTTAACTGGCATGCCAGCCGACATACCGGGCGGTACATCGGCTGTGTACCGGTTGCATACCGGTTAGTACAAAATCTGGGCAGTTAGTTTTTAATTTGAGGGAAATGGAAATTTGAGTTTAATATAGCTATTCTAATCATGATTCTAGCTTAATTATAAAGGAGTTCAATTCAATTGATTCAGATTGATAGAAAATTGATTTATTTGAATTTAATTATGAACTTTGCTTTAGAAGGAACGTCAAAGTATCTTTACCCGGCACAATCAAATTCTAAGAAGCCATTGTAAGAGTAATCGGTGAGTGTGGTAGCTATATTAAGTGTTGTAAGGTTTCTCTTTTCTGTTTAAGCATCAATTGAAGAAATATTGATATGTTGTTATCACACAAAAGCCTTAGTTGCATGCTAGGATGTTTCATGAGATTATTTTGGTGATTTATTGATGTTTAACAAGAATATGATTCAAATGAGAAAAGTGGGAAAACACCGAGGAAAGTGGGGAAACACCGAGGAAAGTGGGGAAACACCGAGGAAAGTGGGGAAACACCGAGGAAACATGTAGGGGAAACACCGAGGAAACATGTAGGGGAATCACCGAGGCAAGTGGGGAAACATTGAGGAAAGCTAGATAATGTGTTTTCTATTTCTATTGACTATTTAGAATCTGCTATCTGTTTCTGGTTATCCGTGTTGTACCACATGCCATCTGTTTCTGCTTCTGATTGACTGTTAATGTATCATATGTTTCTGTTCAGTACTTTTGTTTATTGCAAAACTTTCTATAGCTTACACAACTCCTAGATTTTTTCTTTGTGTGGGCATTTAGGGATCCAGATTCAGGATAGCTTGGAGTGGTCCACTATAGTCTTGGAGGTTGCAGTTGGAGGAGCTTGTAGTAGTAGTCAGATAGTGCTGTACTTTTCTTTACTTTTGGATTGCTACTTTTATATAATGTTGTCTGTATATGTCAGTTGACAATACTTTTGGGTTTCACTCTGGAGTTGACTTTGTTGTTGTTTTCTATAGATTATTACATCTGGTGGAGTTGTTTCTGTACTTGTGTGATAGACTATTTTAGTTGAGTGTTTGACTTATGTAGTCAATGCTAGAATTTTCTATATTTTTACATTGTCGTGTCCATTAAACATAAATTGTTATAAGTGGAACGGGGTGTGACATTGTGTCTTCTAGACTCCTATCTTTTAAAGAAAGGATTTTTACAGACTTGGTCGATACGGCCAAGAGAATGTGTGATGACATTTAGTATTTTCAGGTGAGGGAAGAAAATAGCAAGAAGGTAAGGTTGGATAATCATGGAAAATTCGAGAGTAATTCTATTGAGGTTTAGCAAAAATCGTAGTGGTGGAGGTGGTGGTATCCAAGGGAGTGACTGGAATGGGAAACAAGAGACAAGTGTGAATCGACTATTGGGATCTAACGGAAAAGCGTTTTTTTAAAAAATGTTTTAAGTGTGAGTCGCCTAATCATTTGGCAAGGGATTGTGGTGAGGGCAATAGCGAATTGAAATGCTTTAAGTGTGGGGTTTTTGGTCACAAGGCATATTAGTGCATGCAACAATAGTGACAGGGACATGCAGTTTCAGTGGGTAGTGCGACGGTGGCTGCAAATAAGGGTGCAGCAGACCAGACTTCTCATGGAAGAGTTTTTGCATTGGACTGTCAGACAGCACATTCCAATCCAGACATGGTAATAGGTACTATTCATGTATGCAATATTTATGCATGTTTTTTGATTGATTTTGGTGCTACTCATTCATTTGTATCTACTACTTTTGGTACACGTATGGGTAAGGATTTATCTGCACTAGGCCACACTTTACTTGTGTCGACACCAATGGGAGATGTTATTAGACTTGAGTCATATTATCTGGATTATGAGATTCATATGAGTAATGAGGTGTTGAGGATAGATTTGATACCCTTAGCCATGTTAGACTTAGATGTGATATTGGGCATGGATTTTAGTAAGGAGGTATGGTTTCGAATTCTGGGTAAACTTGATATGAATATTTGTGGTGATAGTTTGGTGTTGCCTAGTTCCATTATTTTATCTTTGAAGGCTATGTCATTATTGAGGAATGGTTGTGTGGGATTCCTAGCCTACGTCATTGATTCAGAAGGAAGTTTGGGAAACATTGAGGATATTCCTATTGTTAAAGATTTTCAGGATGTATTTCCAGATGAACTACCGGTGGTGGTACTGGATAGGTAGGTGGAGTTCACAATAGAGTTGGTTCCAAGCACTATTCCTATATCCATTGCTCCTTATAGGATGGCACTCGCCGAACTCTATGAACTAAAAATTCAATTGAAAGAGTTGATTGATAAGGAATTTGTTAGGCCTAGTGTGTCTCTATGGGGAGCACTTGTATTGTTTGTTAAGAAGAAGGATGAGTCGATGAGAAAGTGCATTGATTATAGGAAATTGAACAAGACTACGATGAGAAATAATTATCCATTGCCTAGGATGGATGATCTCTTTGACCAACTTTAGGGAGCTTCTATATTTTTAAAAATTGATTTGCGGTCGAGTTATCATCAATTGAAAGTAAGGGATTGTGATGTAGCCAAGACGACTTTCAGAACTAGATATGGTCATTATGAATTCCTTGTCATGCCATTTAGGTTGACTAATGCACTGACGGTATTTATAGACTTGATGAATGGAGTCTTTCAACCCTATTTGGACTCTTTTGTAATTGTGTTTATTGATGATGTTTTGATCTACTCACGATCGAGAGAGGAACATGAAAATCATTTGAGGTTGGTGTTGTTGAAGCTGAGGGAGAAGCAACTTTATGGAAATTTTAGTAAGTGTGAATTTTGGCTAGACCAAGTGGTATTCTTGGGCCATGTCATTTCAAGTGAGGGTATTTGTGTCGTCCTTAAGAAAATTGAGGCCGTAGTGAATTGGGAAAGACCAACTAGCATCACAGAGATCCGTAGCTTTTCGGGTTTGGCCGGATACTATAGATATTTTATTGAGGGATTTTCATCTATAGAAATGTCTATGACCAAGTTAATCAGAAAAAGGTGAAATTTGAATGGTTGGATGATTATGAAAATAGTTTTCGGGAGTTGAAGGATAGATTAGTTTCGGCACTGGTATTGACAATTCTTGAGGGTACCGAAGATTTGGCCATTTATAGTGATGCATCTCTTAGTGGTTTGTGTTGTGTTTTGATGCAAAGGGGTAGGGTGATTGTTTATACATCTAGACAATTGAAGAATCACAAAAGAAACTATCCTACCCATGATCTAGAGTTAGTGGCCGTTGTGTTTGCCCTCAAACTTTAGAGACATTACTTCTATGGAGTCACTTGCGAGATTTACACCAATCGCCAAAGATTGAAGTATTTGTTTACTCAAAGGGAGTTAAATTTGAGACATCCGGGGCGTGACAACTTGGTATCAGAGCTTTCGGTTCGAATACCTTGGAACCGTGGGAAGACACATAGTCTTCATGGATTCTCTTGGTCATTACGACGTGCTTCTATTCCGCTTGTGTGTGCTTGTGATGCACCCTTGCTTCGTGTCTTCTGTTTCGAGAGATTGTTTTGTTAGTTCTGTCTCCTTTCACTGACGTCGAGTTTCTCCGTCCTCTGAAGGTTGAGTATTGATCCTCATAGTAAGTTTGGTTTCCTTTACACCGTTGAGTGTTGGTATCTTTACTCTCGGCATCTTTGATGCATTCTCCATGGTTATCGTTCGATTGTGGTCTCCTCTATGATTGCTAGAGTTGAGTTCGTGTTCGGCAATATATTGAGCTTCTAAGAAATGGTTAGG
>NMUG010002681.1:0-15669 GCA_002855965.1 Monotropa hypopitys
TGATTTCGTATAAAGAATTGAAAATAATGAATATGAAACAAATTGACCAACATTTAATATAAAATTTCCCTTGATTTATGGAAATATTTTTGTTTTCAAATTGATAGCATAATTATCATATTGAATTGGTAAACTTATTTCTTCAAAAAAAAAGATAGCAATCCATGGTAAGAGTACTAAAAGATCAAAATTTATTCAAAGATTTTCAGAGCAAAAAATTCTTTGACCACATCATTCAAAACTGAAAGTTTCACTGCAAAAAGAAATGCTCAAGATTTCTTCTCATACTTTGAACGATAATATCATCTTACAAAAGAAAATATGAAGACAATCTCTTGTTTAGATTGAATATTTGTAAAAAAGAAAATACATCTTTCTTTATTTTAAAAAATTTAGTTATAAAGTCTAAATACCTAGTGATCTAATGGCTCATCTATATCATTTCTTGCATGTTTTTTGTCACTAAAATCATGGTTGTAATCCATTACTAGCACCATGAATTGTCCATTAGTCTTCCTTCGTGAGGAGATTTCCAAACTGTACCAAACCTTCTATTCACTACAACAAATTAGATAAACGGTGATAAAAAATAGCAATGGAACAAAAAATGCGTCGCCGTTGAGTATATATCAGCAACACATTTTGATAAATTCATCGCAATTCTTGTAACCAATAGTTAACTAAAACTAATCAATGGAAATAGTTTTGGCGACTATATTTTATACTTTTGGCGATGCAAAAAAATTTCACATTTGGTGATGTAATTTTCATCGCCAAAACTTACTTATTTTGGCACAGTATTCAATTTCATTTTGGTGCTGAGATATCATTTTCACCGACAACATTGCCAATTATATGCATATTCCCACCAAAACATTTCCCATCCCGCCTTACATTTTACATCCACGGATTGGGGTTATATGTAACCCTAATCAGAGACATCCAAGTGAGAATACTTCATTCACATCCCTCCTCTCGCACATCACATTTCGCATCTTCCTTCCCTCGTCAAATTTGAAACCCTAAATCTACAACCTTCCCTCCTCCTGTAAACCTCACGTCCTCCCACCTCTCGTCTCTCGGAGAATCGACGTCCACCACAATCTATCTCATCAAAAATCCAATTACGTTTAGAGGCTACTCTAACATTTAAATTTTCTCAATGCCCGTTGGACCAGGCTTATAACAATAGAGATTTCTACATATTTTGGAGAGAGGGTGGAGCGACCGTGAGGAAGTAATGACCAGGAGGAGTAGACAACACAGAGCAAAGACCAAGGAGGGAGCGACGACCAGGGGAGAAGACAACGCAGAGCGATGAACAGAGAGGGACACCAGCTGTACTTGCCCATGTTTAGAGACCTATGTGTCAAGCCCGGGTTTTCAAATCATTTTTTAAAATAATAATAAAACAGTAAACAAGGGATAAACCACTTTCCATCCAAATACATATTAGTTGAGATAATCATTACAAGACAATAAGGTACAAGAAAGAGAGAAATAGAAAGTACATAGATAAAAGAAGTGTGGAAGTAAACTAAATACAATGGCGAACTACAACTGAAATAACAGTACCAGAAAATAAATTGCAAGGAGCAAAAGAAGTGGCAAGCTCCCGAAAAAACTCAGCAGCTGATCTGAAACTCCAACTAAGAATCCTCATATCCCTGCAATACAGAACACTGGGGAAAAGGGAAGGGGGTCTGAGCTATCCACGTGCTCAGTAGGAAAACCCCTAACTACTAATAAGCATGCACATAGTGGGTGTGCGCCCAAGTGAAAGAAAAGATCCAAAGTAAAAGTGTGCAAACAAGACCTCAAAGTAAGACAGACCCAAGTGCAAAGCTGAAAACAATGATAAACTCAAGTCCTCAATGTCACTTGACTGCAAGAAGGAAGTCTCCAAGACATACTCAAAAGGGACTACAACTACAATGCAACGTGACCTTCGACACAAGGCTAGGACAAACCCAAAATTCACTAAAGGAGTCCAAGCTCTACAGAAAATCCAAGGACTCACTAAAGAAACCCAAGCACTACACCACACTCAAGAACTCACTAGAGAATCCAAGCACTACACCACCACGACATTAATCACTAACCCATCTCAAATTTCCTCCCAACCTTCGATATCGTTAGAGATTTGGTTCACACATATTTTTGAGATATATTTTAATGATTGGGGTAAGATTCGTTTCAATTCTCTCAACCTTGACAAAACAAGGGAGCCAACAAATCCACCTTGACGAAACAATGGATAACCAATTATTCTTCAATATTTCCATTATTATTATTGTGGTTTCCGCGGACAGAGTCCCGTCTCAACCATGGTGAAACCAGGAAGTAGTAAATTTTATTATTAATAACCATGCTCCAATAGATCTAGGTTGGAATAACGGTAGAAGCCATCCAGTTAACCACCCAAAGTTCCTCAGAGTTGCCCGACTCATCGGGAGGGCTCCAATTGACCTCTATTGCGCATTGTTGTGGATGGAGATCATCAAGGGAATGAATTTCCCATATATATCAAAGTATATCTTCAACCCAAATCCTTGAATCGACAAGTTAATACAATTCCCACTTCTTTTAATTTGGATTAAAATGATAGATTTAATGTTGAATGAGAGTAACCCTTGTTGGGAACATCCTCCATCTTTGACATTGATTGAATATATTGCATCAATTCATTTTATTTTGAATTCAATTTAGTGATTTCATGTTCAACACTCAACCTTGATGAGATCAAGGGAGATAGCCACCAAGTTCAACACCTTCCACCTTGACGAAACAAGGGAGGTCCAAGTCAATCCCAATAAAGTTCAAGGATTTCCACAAACTAAATGAGTATAGGCAATAGGACTCTCAACCAATCAATGACACCAAGAGGTTCGAAGGGATCCCACGATCATCCCAATAACACAAGTCAACTCCAAGGTACCTAGGAATGCCATACATAACCTAATTAACCCAAGCTCCAATTAGGAGATGCCACCGAACATGAATAGTTCACGTGCTACCGAAGCCACCAAGAACCTCAAACAACATCAAAGAAACACCCAACTATCGAGAATTAAACTTGTTGGGGGGTAAGCCTTTCTTGCAGTGGTTCTCGGTTGCTAGCGGTGGAGATGAGCGGTTGAACCTGTCTGCAAAAGAGGAAACATTAGGCTACCGGCGAATGTCGCCAGTGGACCCTCTGATGGCAAAGTCAGCAAGGGTTTTGGAGAGAGAAAAAGCAAATGGACAGAGTTTGGGCTAGTGAGAGAAGGTGTACCTCTACATTGAATGCTAACTCCCTTATATAGGGCCATCGGCGAGTGTAAGACACGTGATTCGGCGCGAAGGAGCTGCCCACCTATATAATTGGATAGTGTGCCTGTCCCCCCTGTGCGTTTGAACATCCGGACGACAGGTCGACCCCGACAATATCAGGAGGCGCCGCTTGACAACATTGGGCGGCAGAAAAGCTAAAAAGCATGTCTGGCGTGCAGTGGGAATTACGAAAAAACTGATCTCTGTGTTAGTCGTGTGTCTGCCATGTGTGCAAAACCCGGGATGCTGTCTGTCGAAGGAATCTTCCCTGCAGTCGAGGTATTTGTCCTGTCTGAACAAAGGAACGTCCTTCGGTGCAACGAACCATTGGAAGGGGCTGTCCCTGGGCAATAAACCTTCTGCGCCGAAGTGACCCCGAGGGAGCTCCATCCGTCGGATCTTGCCTCTGCTCGGTTGCACGACCTCGGCTTGCTGTATCTTTGGCTAGGCTCCGCCCCTGGGCTGTGAGTCTCCTAGACCGGAGAGAGCCCCTGGGAGGTCCTGACGTCGGCTCTGATCTGCTCGGCCCCCTTATAGATGTCCTGTGTTGTGGTCCTCTCGGAGGAGGTCGTGGCCCCGGCCTCTGATTAGTTCGGCCCCCAACAATAGCCCCTCAACCCCTTTGGCCATGCATTTTGGCCTAAGAGGGATTGACTTGATGCCGAAGGGTTATGCTGGTGCCGAAGAGGAAGAGCGCCAGTCCATTGGATTGTCTTAAACGTTGGACCTCTCACAACTTTTCTAACCGTCATTTTGAATTTGATTACGTGTCGCCTTCTACGTCGATGACGCGTCTGTACAGACGTCACATCACCAGCTGTCAACCTTGTTGGCTTGCGTGTGCCTAAAATGAAGGTTGAACTGTACATGTGGTGCGCCGTCGTTGGTCAGCTCTGCGGTGGATGGGACAGCGTGCACACATGGAACATATTTGGCGGCTTCAGCACAAGTTTTGAGGCAGGAGCAATGATGAAAATGCATTTTGACCGTCTGGGATGGTTCGGCCGGTCACCCAGTTTAAACCCCAAGTCACCGCTATAAAAGCATCCTTAGGATTTCAAATACTTTCTGTTTGCTTCTTCCTTTCTCAGCCCCAGATGATTTCCGGCAGCCCTCGGACGATTTCCGGCCACCATCTCAGCCCAGTTTCCGGCGAGTTTCTTCAAGCTTTTTCAGGCAGCAACTTCGATCCAGGTAACCATTCTTCTTCTCTTTCTTCGAGAGTTCAGTCTTTCCTCTGATTTGTCATCGATTTTGCGACTTTTTGCCTTGGGATTCACCTTTCAAGCCATTTGTGGAGCCTGGAAACCTTCTGGACGTTTCTGGACTCTATGGATGATGATGAAGATACTCAAACTGTTCTTGTCCGAGCCGAATTGGCCTTGGCTATTTGTTGAAGGCCAAGCCAAAGGTCTCCCTTTGCTTAACTGCACTGGTGGATGTTGGACCGACTAATGGTGCCCGACTTAATTGTATTCTTTTCAGATCCAATAATGACACCGAAGAAGAGGTCCGACAGGTTCAGGCAACTGTTGGATTCTCCAACTGATCTTCGGGAATTCAGAGAGGAATGGGAGATCCCGGCCGACATGAACATCATGCTTGCTCCCATCAGCGATACAGAGCCGGGGCCAGAGTACGTCCACGTGCCCATTGTCGCCGTAACTGAGGGGGAGTTCGGTTCCCTTTCCATCCATTTCCGGCTCATTTCTTCGGCGAGCTCGGTATTACACCGTCCCAAGTGACGATGAACACTTTCTGGATCTTGATGGGGGTGGTGAAGTTGAACGAAACTCTCCCACGGGTAGACCGACTAGACTTTGAAGATATCTTCGGTTGCTACTTTGTCGACTTCAATAATAAGTCGCAGAAATATTACCTCGGCCGGAAGCCCAACCTGCCCGGTCTTATTACAGACTTGCCATACTCGGACAAGTATGCCGAAGATATGATGATAGTCTCTGGAAACTTCTTCACTCTGGTGGGGAATGTTACCGTTCCGTTCCGGAAGGGCGCCCCTGGTATACATTACTTCCCTGATTGCAACTTTCCCTTCTGTTGATGTTTTCTGACCTTATGTCTTCTTTTTCAGATGTCGGTCGATTTAGCAATTTCAAGAACAAAGCCGACACAGACAAAGTTAGGACAGCCTGCGAGCTCTCCGACGACTGGTGATCTGCTCCTACTTTGCTAGGGTATACGCCATCGTATACCCATACTCTAAGACCTTGGCCAGCCCCTGTTGAAGCTTTCACTGCACATCCAGCCAAGTCATCCTCACCTCGTCCAACCGAAGAAGAGATGGGGCCCCTCAAGGTGATTGATCTAGAAGAAGAGGCTCTCGGTGCCGACCCTACTGCTATGGACGCTGAGCCCCTGGTAGCTATCACTAAGGAGGTGACAATGGGCTGGACCAGAGTTGCTTCTACAGAGGCCGAGCTGAGGGATACGCGGGCGCAAAAGAGAGCCAAGAGGTCTGATGATGTGACCCCAGCCAAACACTCTGCATCGGCCAAAGAGAAGACAATCATACTAGACCCCGATACTGCCAAGACGGCAGGGTCTTCTCAGAAGGTGGTGTCGGCATGGGCGCCCAAGCTCTCTTATGAGGGCATTGAGGCCGTTGAGACCGACCTGCTTGCGGAGCACCCGAACGTGGCGATGGCGCTACTTCAAGCCTTCACCTTGCCGAGAGAGATGTGGCAGCTTCCCAAAGGCCCCCGGACCTGTTTCGAGCAGATGATGTACTACAGTGCTATGGTAAGACCATTTCTTGATTGCTTTCATATTCCATCTTCTACTTCGGCACAGTTGTAACGATCCTTGAATTTCTTTGCAGATGATGGCTGTCGGCGCCGGTGTAGACTGACACATTGGTGATCTCCAGGTTGTTCGCCGCCTGGCAGATAAAGAGGCCGAGACAGGCCATAAGAAGCTTGCGGAGGCGAGCAGCTCCTCGGTCGAGCTGAGAAATAAATCCAAAGCTCTCGAAGCCACTATTGAGATAAACGTTTCCGAGTTGAATGTTAAGAATGCTCGCATCACTACTGCAGATGCCGAGATTCTTAGGCTGAAGGCCGAGCTGGAAAAGCAGAAGAATAAGATGGCTGCCGTAGAGGAGCACCACTACAACCGTGGGTTCGACGAGGCCGAAGCAGCTTATCATGATCAGGTGGCTCGGTTGAAGGAGAAGCTCTTCAAAAAGGACTGGGTCTGTGCCATGGTCTCAATGGGAGTTGAGGAACATACTTCAGTATTGGAGGAAATCCCCCTCATAGCGTCAGCCAAGGGTGGATCTTGGCTGAAATCTGCTCCGTCGGCACCTCCCGCTGTTGGTACCGAGGCTGCCGATCCTGCTACTGGGACCGAGGCTACTGGTACCGGTTCTGTTGTGGCCGACCCTGCTGACCCGGCTGCCTGATCCATCTTCCTGCATCCTTTTTTTTTTTTTTTGTTTCTTGCTGTTTTTGGGTCGGGCCGACCTATGGCCTGGTTGACTTTTTTAATGATGAACTTATTTGCAATTTCCGCTAAGTCTTTTGTCTGTACGGCTGCTTCTTTTATGTTTGATATGTGCCCTTCTTCCCCCATCCGAGGAAAAGGTTTTGTTTAGTCAAATCTTTGACCTCGTCTCGACAGTATATTTCAATGGCTTGCAATTTGTGGGTTGCTTCGGCAACTACCGGAGCAATACTTGTACATTTTTAGATAAATGCTAACTTTGAGGGTTCTTTCGGCAAAACCACCGAAGTGCTTCATGTACGCTTTGTAGGTGAACGACAACTATAAGCTACTTCGTCAAAACCACCGAAGAGCTGCGTACGCATTTTATAGATGAACGACAAGTGTAAGTTGTCTCGGCTATACCACCGAGGAGCCACGTGTACGTTTTATAGATGAATGACAACTGTAAGCTGCTTTGGCAAAACCACCGAAGAGCTACATGCGCGTTTTATAGATGAACGACAACTGTAAGTTGCCTCGGCTATACCACCGAGGAGCTGCGTGCATGTTTTATAGAGGAACGACAACTATAGGCTGGTTCGACAATGCCACCGATGAAAAAGATGGACAAATCTGAACACAAGAATTTCCTGAGAATGGTTTTATTGATTGAGGGCCCTAGGCCAGATTATAGGTCAGCTAATGATATTATCGCCTCAAAGTAGTGGCATTCAATGGCCTCGGTATTGGTCTGCCATCTAACTCTTCAAGTCGGTAGGCCCCGGTCCTTGCCTGACCGACCAATCTGTACAGCCCCTCCCAATTTGGACCGAGCTTGCCATCTGAACTTTTTTCTTGTTTTCCACGACCTTCCTTAAGACAAGATCATCGATCTATAAGGCCGTAGGCCGGACCGTTCGTGCGAAATTTCTGGCCACTCCTTTCTGGTAGGAAGCTAGTCTGATCCTGTCCGAATCTCTCCTTTCTTCGGTCAGGTCTAGGTCCTTTTCAATTTCTGCACTATTGGTGGCTTCGTCAAATGCCTCAGTTCTGATTGTCGGCAGCCCAGCTTTCAGTGAGATGACTTCTTCCATGCCGAAGGCCAGTGAGAATCGGGTTTGCCCTGTGGAGCGTCGAAGAGTTGCTCAGTAGGCCCCCAGGATACTGGAAAGCTCTTTGGCCCATCTTCCTTTTGCTGCTTGGAGTCTTCTCTTGATGCCACTGCCAATCGCCTTATTGGATGCTTTGGCTTTCCCGTTGCCTTATGAATAGTGGGGGGTAGAGTTGTAGAACTTGATTCTGTGCTAGGCATAGAAGTTGGTGAAGAGGTCCTGCTAGTGCGATTCCCGCGTCGTCGGAAAACGGGAATCGGAGGACTAGACAAAAGATAATTTATAGAACACGATAATACTACTCTAGCTAGTAGAGTGGCAAGATCGAGGTCGAACCACAGAGAGTTGACAGAGTCTAAAAAATTTGCTAAATAGAGAGGTTTGGTTTTGCAAAGTGTTAGCGGAAGGATGCAACCCTTGAATTAGTTTTGGTTTAGCGATTAATAAACGTAAACTTAAATTTAATCAAATGAAATTAAACAAACTAGGCAGAATGGTCATAGAGGTAACTAGCACCTAACTTATGATAGAATTGACTTTACGAGAGTCGAGAGACATCTAACAATTGATAGTTGAGTGAGTTCAAGGTGACTTAGTCCAATGATGCATTTTATCGAGCACTTGGCGGGACATAGCATCAAGCATTGCATGTACCACGTTAATGGAAACACACAATCAAGGTGGTAACACTACCAAGCCAAGACCGAACGTATGAACATAAACTACCCTAAACTACTCACATGGAAGTATAAATCGTGGTGAAGCCGAGACTACCCTAAGTCAAGGAGTGCTAGTTACTCCATGACCACACCAAGGAGGCTACCCCTCCATTACACTACAAATAAACATAAAGATGTATAAAACACAAATAAATAAAACACAATGCATAAAAGAAATTACCTTAATAGTGAGAGAAGAGCAGTAGCTACAATGTTCATATAGAAAAAACTTGCAAAATAGCTATGGAGATGCATGAAAATGAAGAGAGAATGTGGGGGAGGGTGAGAGAGAAGCTCTCCCCTCCTAAGGACCTAATACTAATATATCTGAGGTAAAAACTGTCCATAATTATTTTACAGTTCAGTATTTATACTCCTAGACCTTCTCGGACAAAAATACCTCTCAAAATATGGTTAAAATCGTCACAGACTGAGTTTACACCGGTGCAAAAATGGACTGCACCCGTGCAGAGTGAATCAGAACTACACAGCAGTGGTGTTGCACCGGTGCAAATGGCATGGGTACTATATCACTTCATTAATTCCCATGGAAACCTTCCATATTCCTTCTAATCTCTGCGTGAACAATAATGGAACTAAACTCAACTTTCCTAGTGAATTGAATCCAATTAAATCATCAATTGAATCTTGTACGCAAATTACTGGAGATTGGTAGTCTATCACCTTCATCAATTTCACCCCTGAAACAAACCCTTGCGCGAATGCGAATCCAAATCGCCGTTTGTATCTATATCCTTTAGAACCCTAAATCACCATTAACATGTAGCTCTGCGATTTTATCTCATGTGTATCGTGTATCTATAGTATTCTTCCTCAACGTGAAACCCAAAATCGAACCCTCTGCGTAGAGCACCATTTTCGTGCACTGTAGCAATTCATCAATGGAACAAAACCCTAAATCGTTTTTTGGGAAGAAGACCTGTAGCAATACGTAAAAATCGTATCTATCACCATCTTTGTAAATTACAAATCGCCATGGAAGCTCCTGCATGTGAATCAATGGAAGTTGAAACCCAAATCATTTTTCTGTAGCAATACTCCATTGCTGCATGAAGTTGATTCAATGGAAACCCAAATTGGAAATCCCCATTCGAATGTCACTGTAGCAATTCATATACATGAAACCCATCGCGAATCCATGGCTGTATCATCATCTTCCCTTGCAAAACCCATTTGCGCGAAATTCGATCAACCCTTGCGTATTTCATCACCTGTGATTTCATCTTCCTCCTGTTCCAAACCTAAATCGCCATTGACATCGAAGTACTGTATCATCTTCCTGCGTGTAACATCAACTCATCTTATTCTGCAATCATCAATTAGGAACTCCTGCCATATCTGTGTAAGCATCCATTCGATCTGCATAAATCCATCGCAAAATTGCATGTACAACTCGCCCAAGCTACTGTAGCATTATGTTGAGGAAGAAGCGGTCCTGCACCGGTGCAAGAATATGGTGCATCGGTGCACCTGTAGTCGAATTTGGTTGAACCGGTACACAACCAATGCAATTGGCTACTGTTTCCTTGACAAATTTACATCTGTGCCTCAATCAAGGCCAAGTAATCAAAGTGTATGGACAAAATCACTTCACACATCAATCGTATAACATCGTATGGATCATCCGGCATCACGTATGAATTTCCAAAGTGCCAAGAATCGCATCGAACAACAAGATGATATCCGAGAACGTCAAAAGAGCATAATAAGACCTGTAAAACAACTAGCGGATACGAAACAAGATTAAACGAAATGTGAACTAAACAAAGACAAATAACGACTAAAGATAACAAAATAGGAGAGAAATAGACACACGAAACTATAAAATAGTGTGTCTATCAGGTCCCCCACAAACTGAATGTCGTTGTCCGAGATGAAGACGTTTGGGATGCCGAAGCGAGAGAAAATGTTTTTCCAGGCAAATCTCTTGACGTCCTTGTCTTCTATGGTGACTAGAGACTCGGCCTCCACCCACTTAGAGAATTAGTCCGTTGCAGTGATCAGGAGTTTGAATCCACCTGGTGCCGTAGGTAGCTTGCCGACTATGTCCAAGCCCCACTGAGCAAAAGGCCATGGACTAGTCAACGGCGTCAGCTCTTCGGCTGTCTATCTGGTGATTGGGGAGAATCTCTAGCAAGCGTCACACTTCTTCACTATCTCCTCTCCATCTTCCATCATCTTCGGCCACCAATAACCCTGTGAGATGGCCCGGTGAGCAATGAATCTTCCCCCAGTGTGGGCTTCGCAACTACCGGCGTAGAGCTCATGCAAAACTCCCTCCACCAGTGCTGGATGTACATAGAGGAGGTACGGACCTGAAAATAACCGTCTATAGAGCTTCTCTTGAGGGCCTAACCAGAACCGAGCCAACTTGTGGAGGATTCGGTGGGCTTCTCTCTTATCTTCCGGCAGGGATCCATCCTTGAGAAAGGAAATGATGGGGTCCATCCAACTGGGACCCTGGATGATGAAATACACTACAGCTTGCTTCGGTACTTCTATGCTCGGCTGATCCAAACTCTGGATGCCGATTGTCCTCTGCTGTCTGGCTTCGGTTGCTGAGGCTATTCCTACTAGAGCGTCGGCATGAGCATTTTGCTCTCTGCCAACCTGTTGGATTTGGCAATGTTCGAATAGTCCCAGCCTCTCCTTAGCTTTCTGTATATATCTTCTCATCTGCTCGTCTAGGCACTCGTAGTCGCCATTGATCTGGTTGACTACGAGTTGAGAGTCGCTGTAGATCTTGAGGCTCTGAATTTCCAGCTCTTTGGCAACTTTCAGTCCGACCAATAGGGTTTCGTATTCTACTTCATTGTTGGAAGCACTGAAGTTAAGCCGGAGGGAATGTTCATGAGTGACTCCCTCAGTATAAATGAGGACAACTCCGGCTCCATTCCCTCGGCAATTGGAAGACCGTCGACAAACATCCTCTATGAGTCTTGGTCCAACACTGGCTTTGGCTGAACTTGGTCGGCAATGATTTCTTCGGCGTGAGTCTCCTCTTGCCGAGCAGAGAATTTAGCAAGGAAGTCGGCCAAGATCTGGCCTTTGATGGTTGTCTTCGGCTGGAACTTGATGTCGAAGTTTGCTAGCTCGACGACCCATTTGGTGATTCGGCCGGATAGGTCGGCACGTTTTAGTAGTGCCCGAAGGGGAAACTCAATCAAGACCACAATAGTATGCGCTTGGAATTACGGTGCAAGTTTCCTGGAGGCAATAACCAAAGCATATGCAAGTTTTTTAAGAGGAATATACCTGGTTTCTGCACTGATGAGAGATTTGCTTGAGAAGTAGACCGGTAGCTGCTCGGGCCCTTCTTGCCGAACCAATGCTGAGCTGATGGCATGTGGAGTGACGACAAGATATAGAAACAACTCTTCTCCCTGCATTGGTTTGGTAAGAAGGGGAACCGAAGAGAGATATTCTTTGAGTTGCCGAGGGATTCCCTGCACTGCTCGGTCCATAGAAAATGTTGTCAGCTGTTCTTCTTTAGTTCTTCGTAGAATGGGTGGAATTTGTCTAAAGATATGCTAATGAACCGGTTGAGGGTTGCGCCCATTCCTGCAAGCATCTACACTTCCTTTAGGGTTCTGGGCTCTTCTATTTTCTGGATGGCCAAGATCTGAGAAGGGTCGGCCTCAATGCCTCAGTATGTGAAAAGATAGCCCAAGAATTTTCCTGAGCCGACTCCGAAGGCACACTTTGAAGCATTGAGCCGAAGCTTATGTTTCTTCAGGATATCAAATACCTTTTGAAGATCTACTAGATGGTTCCCTTCGACTTTGCTCTTGACCACCATATCATCGATGTAAGCTTCCATAATGTTGTCGAGCTGAGAGTTGAACATTTTGGTGATCATCCTCTGGTATGTTGTTCCGGCATTCTTGAGGCCGAAGGGCATGACTCGGTAACAGAATAGTCCTCTGGGAGTGATGAATGTTGTCTTCTCCTGGTCCGGACCGAACATCGATATCTGGTGATACCCTCGGTAGGCATCTATGAAGCTCATTCTGGGATGTTCGGCCATTGAATCGACCAACTGATCTATTCTCGGTACTGGAAAGTTGTCTTTGGGACAAGCTTCATTGAGGTTAGTGTAATCAACACAGACCCTCCACTTGCTGGTCTTATTTTTGACCACCAACGTGTTGGCCAACCAGGTGGGGTAGTGAACTTCTCGGATCGCCTATGCTTTGGTCAGACGATCGACTTCTTCTATAACGGCATTGACATGAGCAGCGTCCGATCGCCTAACCTTCTAGACGACTGGCCGCACTCCAGTCAAACGTTAAGATGGTGGCTGATGAAGTTAGGATCTACGCCTGGCATCTCGTAGGGCGTCCAGGCGAACACCTTAACATTATGCTTTAGGAAGCCGATCATGGCCTCCTTGTCGGCTTCGGTCAGCTGTGAGCCAATAAGAAAGAAGCATTCCAGATCGTCGGTGCTGAGGGGCACGGTGACGAGGTCCTCAATGGATTTTCCTGAGGCACTCGTACCGACGTCCTCCAGCACCGGTTGATCTGGAACCTCCACCCAATGGACTTGCTCAGGGGTGACTTTCCCTTTGATAACAACGATGTAGCACTGCTTTGCTGAGGTTTGGTCTCCCCTAAGCTCCTCTACACCTTTGCTGCTGATAAATTTGATGACCTAATGGTATGTGGAAGCAACTCCTTTGATGCTATGGACCTAGGTCCGACCCAGAATAGCATTGTAAGGAGATGGGACATCAACTACCACAAATTCTGCCTCGGTGGTGACCGTGCTGATGGTCACTAGAATGAGAATTTTACCGAGCAGCCATACAGAAGCCACGTTGAATCCTACTAGTGGCACGTCGATTGGTAGTAGGTCTTCTGCCTTGTACCCCATCTTTTTGAATAGGGAATAATACATGACATCTACCGAGCTGCCGAGGTCGATGATGACCCTTCGGACCTGGCAGTCGGCAACTTGTAAGGTGACAACTAGGGCATTGTTGTGGGGGTGTTGAAACCCTCTCGGAGTCCCTATCTAAGAAAGTTATGGAGTACCTGGAGTCCAGCTTCGGCTTCTTGGGCATGGGCTGCAAGGCAAGGATCTCTTTTGCCTCTATCTGTTAGAGCTCGGACCGAAGTTGCTCCTCTCGTCGGTGATCCA
The DNA here is from genome assembly GCA_002855965.1 of Monotropa hypopitys. NCBI lineage: Eukaryota > Viridiplantae > Streptophyta > Magnoliopsida > Ericales > Ericaceae > Monotropa > Monotropa hypopitys. The sequence goes on from NMUG010002681.1 coordinate 13,751, forward strand.
CCATCCCATGGATTACATTGATAATGCCTAGGGACGGTTTGGGGTCCTTCTTCGGTACAACATCAACTATCTTCTCCGCGTCAATATATTCCCCGAGGTGGCCGGCAATGACCAATTCCTCCAGGAAATCCTTGTATGCCCGGCAGTTAGTTGTCAGGTATCCTTTCTCTCTTTGGTAGGAGCACCTGAACTTGTCATTGCCGCCTCTTTGGGCTCCCAACCGCTTCTCCGACCATCTGAAGAACAACTCCTTTTCGATTTTGCGAACGAGCATAAATGTTGGATGCTTGAAGACGGTAGTGTGGGCCACAAATTCGTATGGCTTGTACGTCTGGGGCTCCCCGAGCTAGACAGTATTGGTCTCCTTTGTTCTGACCACACTGTTGTTATTGGAACCGTGGTCGGAGCGTTGTTCGGACTTGCTCCTCTCCTCCTTGGCCTCTTCTAATTTTGTGTGGAGCTCAATCCTGGCCATGAGCTCATTCATGATGGCCGGAGGGAAGACCATCAGATCTTCGAACTCTCGGCTGGAGTGGTCCAGGCCGAGTTTAAACGACGTCACTGCGATTTTTTGATCGCATTCTTCAATTTCGTTGTAGAGGTCCCAATATCGGGCTGCATATTGTTGCAGAAATTCTGACCTCGTTCGCCGAAGGCCGAGGAGGGAATCAACCTCTTTCTTTACCCTGGTGCTGGTGATAAACCGAGCCAGAAAGGCCATCGATAGGTCTCTCCATAAAGAGATGGACCCTGACGGCAGTCGGTCGAACCAGAGTAACCCAATCTCACCTAGGCTGGATAGAAATAGCTTGTACATCAATGCATCCTCCACTGAGTAGAGGGACATCATCTGCCTAAAGTGCACAATGTGGGTGTATGAATCCATTCTGGGATCATACTTTTTGAACTTGGGGGCTGAGAAACCTGCCGGAACTCTTGCAGCTTCAATTTCTGAAGAGAATAGAGTGTAGGGGATTCTATCTTGTCGGCACGACTCATAGGTCCGAGCTGGCAGGACGTCCCTCCTCCTCCTCTGAGTAACCTCCTGCTCTGAGTAGGGCACCTGACTATCTCCTTGGATGCTGTGCCTCTGGTGCCTGGGTGGTGACTGGTCCCGTGATGGGCGAGGTCTTAGAGCTGCTGGAACCGCGTTGGGACTGAGGCGGTCAAAGACAGGTGGCCAATGACTTTCGGCCGAATGTTCGTCCATATGCCGGGGAGGCGAGACTCGGCGCCTAACACGGCGGTCCTCGTTAACCCTCTACCGGGCAGGGACTTCTTCTTCCCTCCTTCCAAGCCTGTTAAGGAATAAAGGTCTGTCCTGCTCAGACCTGCTCCTGCTCTGGGAAGGCTCCTGGTATTCGCGTCCATCCTTCTCGGCACGGCTTGGATCAAGTGCCTCCTTTCTTTTCTCGATGGTCTTCCTTAGTAGGGTCATTTCGCGGATCAGGGCATCGATCTGGTGATCCCTCCGGCCCAAGTCACCTTCCAACTGACGAATATACTGCCTCGTGGTGAGCTTGGCCGGGGGGTCAGGGCATTCGCTGGTGTGGTAACTGGCGTCACCGGCGCGGGTACGTTCGGGGGTTTGGAGAGCAGGGTCCCCTTCCCTCGCAACTTCTTTTCCCTTGTTCCTTCGGCCATCAAACTGATTTACCTTGGAGTTTTGGTTTTTCGAGGCCATCTTCAAGCTAGAATTGAGGTTTGAGAGTTTGAGAAAGGTTTTCCCAGCGGAGTCGCCAATTGTTGGGGGGGGGGGTAAGCCTTTCTTGTGGTGGTTCTCGGTTGCTAGCGGTGGAGATGAACGACTGAATCCGGCTGCAAAAGAGGAAACATTAGGCTACCGGCGAATGTCGCCGATGGACCCTCTGATGGCAAAGTCAGCAAGGGTTTTAGAGAGAGAGAGAAAGCAAATGGAC
>NMUG010002682.1:0-15668 GCA_002855965.1 Monotropa hypopitys
GTATATCGCGGTGTCTTCATATGCCGTCAGCTCAGTTCTAGTCTGAGAAGATGGCAGAGTACAACATCCTGTATATTACACGAGCAAAGCTCTTTGGAGAGCAGAGACAAGATACCTAAAATTGTAGAAAGCGGCTTTCGCCGTGGTAATAGTAGCAAGAAGGCTACGGCCTTACTTCCGATCTCATCCCATTAGTGTACTTACAGATATACCCCTGAAAAGGGATTTGTACAACCCAAACACCTCAGGTTTGCTTATTTAATGGTCATTGGAACTGGGAGAGTTTGAGGTGAGCTAAAAGACAAGAAGTGCAGTTAAAGGGCAGGCCTTGACTAAATTCTTGGTTGAATATACTGTTCTGGATGTCGAGATTTCAAAGAAAAAAGAACAATTGTGTCCCCTACAAGTGGATGAAACCACAACCAAAGAGGCCAGTAGAGCAGGTTTGATTTTGACATCCCCTGATGGTCAAAAGCTATGATATGCTCTACAAACAATTAGACTGAATATGAGGTGCTGATTGTTGGACTCTAGATCACTTATATTATTGGGGTAAAATGTCTTTCAGCAATAAGCGACTCTCAGGTGGTTGTTGGGCAAGTCAAAGGGGAGTTCGAGGCCAAGGAAGAGGCATGGAAAAATATATCTTGTTTTCTAAGAAATTGATATATATAATTTTACTCAGTTCTCAATTTCTCAGGTCCCCCGAGCTGAAAATCAAGAGGCTACCCAATTATCCAATACAGCCACTGCAAGAGGAGAGTTGGCACCCAATGGAATATTGGTCCAGTTATTGAAAACCACGAGAATAGATGAGGAAAGTCCTTTCCCGATCATGCTGGTGGACTACTCTATTTCATGAGTGGAACCAATTATCAAGTATATCATGACTGGAGAAGTGTCTAGCGATAGAAGTGAGGCAAGGAAATTAAGGATCCGAGCTGCCAGGTACACAATGATGGGTGATGTCCTTTATAGGAGGAGCTTCATGTTACCCTACCTGAGATGCTTGAATAAATCTGAGGCAAGTAGAGGCATAAAGTAGATTCATGAGGGTTCGTGAGGAAACCATCAGGGGGTAGGTCTCTCACTCACAAGATAATCATACTTGGGTACTTGTGGCCGACTATGTAGAGTGATTGTTCTGACCTTGTCAAAAAGTGTGACTCTTGTCAGAGATTCGCCAACATTTCACACAGATTACCTACTCAGATGTGTCCAATGCGAGGGCCATGGCTGTTTGTGCAGTGGGGGATGGATCATATAGGGCCATTGCCCAAGGGAAAAGGACAAAAGTAGTACGCAGTTGTGGCAATTGACTACTTCACGAAATGGATAGAAGCTGTAATGGTTTATAAATTTATAAATTAAATTTAGAATTCTTAAATTCTATTCCTTAGATTTTGATTGATCTTGATCTCAAAATCTTCTATTGATTGTTTATTTGGTTGATCCTAGAATGTCATAGAAAATTCAATTGTGAATCCAACGTAACTTGAATCGTTCAAATCGGAATTGGAACGAAGATTTGGCTTCCAAAACACTCCCGTCAACTTTTGAGGTGCAAGTCAGTGAGCCCAGATATCGGTATCATATAATTTTGGGATACTAGTATCGAGTGAGGTTTATCTTGGTGTTAGACCAGAGGGCTCAAATATCGGTATCATGGGTTTTCATAATACCGGTATCACAGTAGAAACCGATATCCTAGGCTTCTCGGGATACCAGTATCAGAGGTTGTAGTTTCCGCAGAATGCTAGGATATCGGTACCACAAACATCAGGATATGGTATCTGGAGAGCCTGACAGAATTCCTGGTGCGATTAATGAGGGGCATTTTGGTCATTCTAGGGCCATTCTACACAACCTTATACGTGTATTATCCTTAGAATCCATCTCAGAACCATTTCTAACTCTCTCTACCTCCCTTTCATTTCTCTCTCAAATTATCTCTCCCTTCTCTCTAAATTCTTGGGGGATTGATTGGAAATCAAGAAAAACTTCAAGGCTTATCGTCGACGAGGGCAAATATATCTACGCGGTGACGTGCTTGGCCTGGGGGCTTGTGAAGGATCCCTCATCTAGGGATTTCGAGTTCTTGGTGTTCTTGGTGGGTAAATCTCTCTCTTAGCTAGTGTATGCGTGTGTGTGGTAGTTGTTCTCTTGTACTTCATTCCCTTCAAACCCATGGGTTATTGTTGGTTAGGGTTTATACGGGGTGATTTAAGGAGTATGAAATCCTTGTCTTGAGCTTGTATGAGTCTATAAGATTATATCATTGGCCTTCGAATTTATGAAGGCCAAGTGCTCGATGAAATGCTTGAATGGGTGTTAGAGATTGATTTTGGGTATTGTAAGAGTGTTAATGAACTTGAGGAGTCATTGGGTGGCCTTGGAAATCTAATGGCCACCATGTGTTCGATAAAATACCCAAATAGATGATAGGTTTGAGTTGGGAATTTGTCGAGTCATCTTGGAGTCATTTGAGGACTTAGGAGTTCTCGGCACCTTATGGTCACTTGTAGTTAACGAAAAACTCCTAAATAGGTCTTGGAGTGAAATTGGGAATTGTCATGGGTGTCTAGGTGTGTTAAAGGGGAATAGTGTCCCTTGAACCATTGGGGACTTCCCCCATGCATCGTAGTGTAGCATGTATCCCCTTCACATTACACCAATTGATGTGGCCTCTCTTGATATCTTCAAGGTGGAAGGCATTGGAAAGAATGATGGTCTCCCTTGATGTAGTCAAGGTCGAGTTGTAATTAGATGAACTAAAGAATGAACTCAATACATGCAATGAATATCAAATATGGAGAATGTGTTCTACGAGGTCTACCTACATTAAATCTTGAACATTTCACTCTTAATTCACAAATTACATGAAATCAAAGAGATGAACCTAAATAATGATGTAAATGGGTAGTTAGTTCCCAAAGTGATTTTGATCACCCTTAAACATGTTAAGTGGGAGATATGTGTTCCCGTAAGTCATGGAATCCCTAGTGATCATTGACGGGTGAGGATCTAGGAACAAGTCTTTGGCCAAATGGGGAGATACGAGTTCCCATGTAAGTCTCGGAACAAATTAAAAATACGATCCAGTGGGTTTCAAGAGAAGCTTAGCACATTGATTACTCTCTTATTTTGATGAGGTTGAGACTCGTGACCCTCTTGTTTTCACAAGTTTAGAATATACAGTAAAATTTTAATAATAATGAATAAAGGTTGATTATCCCTTGTTTCATCAAGGTGGACGTGTATGGCTCTCTTATTTTGACAAGGTTGAGAGAATTGGAAAACTTACCTCAATCATTCAAATATTCCAAAATTATGAGTAAATCCAATCCATAACATTGTCTAAGATATAAAGAGGATTGTGGAGTGAGTTGGTAAGTATGGTCTTGGTAGCGAGGTTCTTCGGGTCCTTTTGGTAGGCCCTTGTGATTGTCTTACCCTAGTGGTAGAGGTATTGACGTGTACTTGAGTCGTTGTCCACTTGGATGGATTTTGGAGACTATTTCACTGTGCTCTTTGGGGTTTTGAGGATTAGAGTTTGTGTTCACTGTTAGTATGGAATTTGTATCCATTGCACTTAAGGATGCATTTGCATTTCTCAGGTCTTGTTCCTTTTTATGCTTTCAATACATTTTCATGTGCACACTTGGGCACACACCCACTGTGTGTATGCCTATTAGTATTTAGCGGTTTTCTACTGAGCGCGTGGATAGCTCAGACCCCCTTCCCCTTTCTCCCAGTCTTCTATGTACAGGGATAGAAGGACTTATCTTGGAGATTTTGGAGTAGCTGCTGGATTTTCTATTGAGGTTGTCATTCCTCTCTACTTTCAGTTTTGTGCACCTCAGTAGATGTTGCAGTTAGTTGTTATATTTCTTATTACTCTTCCGCACTTTGTACCCTTCTTTACCTTTGTACCATGTTAGTGGATTCTAATTCACTTTATTAGATGCCTTGTGGATTGACACCTTAGGTAGTGAGTTTTCTCCGACCTCTATCAACCATTTTATAATGTTTTAAAAAATAATGGTTTGAAAATTTGGGTCATTACAATTGGTATCATTGCTTCCGGTTCGAATACCTCGATACCATGGGGAGACACTTAGTCTCTTTGGGTTCTTCATACATATTCCATTAACCATCTATTGCATGTTCATATCATGTACTCCTTTGTGTCCTATTCTAGTGTATTGTTCCTCCTTCCATGGATGTTGAGTTCCTCCAGTCCATTGGAAGTTGAGTGTTGTCTTGTATGGCAAGTTAGTACCTTGCAGTGGTTATTCCTACTTCTGTTATTGTTCCTTGCATTTTAATGCATCATCTGCCATTCCTATTTAGTATTAGGCTCCTCTATATTGGTAGGGTGGAGTTTGTGGTCAGTAGTGGAATGGAAGTCCTTGGAAGTATTCGGGATTCCTATTGTGATTGTTCCTTGCCCTTGTGTTGGGAGGTAGAACGTTGGCCTTGATGGCATGATGTGTTAGGTCCTTTATGACCTTGGTCATAGTTTTGTGTTAAATACACCCATCTAAACCCTTCTAGCCTTGGGAGTTCGATTATTTTTCCTATTCTGGGGTATGTATCCTAGCATAGTTATGAGAAAGTTTGGCATGTTGACCTACTAGAGTTGAGTTTTCCCTTAACCTTACAAAAAATCTTGAGGTGTTGTCGAGATTTTGGAATACTCTCTTTAAGGGGTATGAATTGTTGGTAGATCTTCCCCATAAGGCTAGGATGGCTTGAATCAGGTTCGGGCCTAGATAGACTTCATGAGGTGATTGTTGGTTGATTTGTTGGTAAAACTTCGATGTGCGAAGCAATTTTCCTTCTTGACGTCTTCTCTTGCATTTATTTTGGGCTTGTTGCCTATTTCGAAGCCTGGGTGTCTGATAAAAGTTGTTCTTTCTCCTTGTATCCATTTGAATATTTATGTTGGATAACTGAGATTGTTTCTATGCAAGGTAGTTCTATGGCTACTAGATGTGCAGCAAGTCGAGGCCGTCGTGGCATTCCCATACCTAGAGTTTCTAATGAAGAAGGAGCTAGTTTAACTCTTGATCAATTGGCCCAGAGGTTAGCAACATCCATCGCTGAGATTGGCCATGAAATTAGTGTCCCTAGAGATGAAGGGAAGCATCGTTGCTTGAGTGCATTAAGGGAGTTCCTTCACATGAATCCTCCTCAATTCAATGATGAAGGTGACCCTATGGAGGCAAACCATTGGCACACAGGGATTTGCAAGATCCTTGATGTCTTGGGTATCGTCGACAATTCCACCAGAGTGTCCTTCATAGCCTATCAACTTGTTGGAGAAGCCAATGAATGGTGGAATGCAATGATGTAGAATGGACAATAGTTGGGTGCCTCCTCCTCAGAGGGTATGTCTTGGGAGCCGTTCGAGACTGTTATTGATAATCATTATTTTTATGATTCCTATCGTGAGAAATTGAGGTTCCAGTTCGAGCAACTAACTCAAGGTGACATGACTGTCTCCCAATATGCTTCAAAATTTCTATCATTGTCACGTTTTGCACTCGAAATGGTTAGGTCAGATGATCGCAAGTGCAGAAGGTTTGAGTGAGGCTTGCATTTTTCAATCAAATAGTTTGTTGTAGGATAGCGGACTCAGAACTTTGCCATGTTATTGGAAAGTGCAAGAGCTGTGGAATCTTGTGTCAGTAAAACAAGGGTGGTGTCTGTGCAGGAGCCACATCATTCCATTGCTAGTGTGAGTACATCTACTTTTGGGAGTCTTGGCAAGAGGCGAGGTCAGAATCAAGCCAAGTCTTTGTGCAACCGGCAGTATGTAAATTCTTCATCCTCATCCTGCAAACTGGGAGTTATCTCCGGGTCTCATATCGTATGCCACAAGTGCTGTCATCCAGGTCATTTCCTTGCCCAATGTACTATGCAGCTTCCATCGTCAAAGTCTTGTTCCTCATATGGAGAAGTTGGTCACATGGCAAGAAATTGCCCTAACTAATGTAACCTCATGGAAGTGAAGATTGGTGATTTTAGTCACTCCTTGATATCTTGGTGTAATGGTTTATGTTTTTCATTGAACTTGTCATTCTCATTTCTTTTGTTGGACTTGAATTCAGAAGTTGTTGTTCCTTGTTGAATTTTATCAAGTACTGTAATTGAATGTGGTAAGCCCCTTGTGATATTCCTAAGATTATCCTTATTTAGAATTACTCCTTCTTATGAAGTTGTTCTTTGATCTTGTTTCATCTAAACTATATCGTGGATTATAGATTCACTCTTGTAGTTCATTGTTGGACTCTACCTATGGTTTGGTGGAGTCTTGTGGTTTATCCCATTTCAATTTCCTAGTAAAGTTATCTGTATTGGGAGAACCTTATACCCTTGTTGACTATTTCCTTTTCGATGTTGCACCTTGAATCAACTGTGGGAAATTTATTGTCATTGTGGAACTCTTTCGAAGCAAGGAATTTTAAATTCTTGTGATTTTTATCATCTATCGTAAGTTGGCATTGATCGAATATTGCTTCAACTATTATAAAAGAACCATAGTCCAAATGATCTTGGATTCCATGGATCGTGGGGAGTTGGGTACGAATACATTTTAATGTCTAGACTTGGTGTGACTATGATTCTATGCCATGTCGATTGGGCTAGCACGTGTACATTTTGGTGTGTGTGAGTATCTTTATTTTGCTATGTGATATATGTTTAACATGCGTAAATTGATTTGAGAAGAGCTACCGGCCAGGGAATCTCAAAACAAATCACCAATGTCATACAGTTATCGCAATAGGATGTGTGTGTCATGTTGTGTGTTTGGGTGAGTATTATGGAGCATGTGTGTAAGCATTAAGTGATAAGTGCAAGCGGGTAATCGTGGGTTATTGGTACGATGACGCGCTCTCGTTGGCCATCATTCATCCATTCTATCTTGGTTATGATTATCGCCTTGGTGGAATATCGCTTGCACTCTCTTTTGGATTCCATATTCTGATGCATCTCTACCCTATGTAATATCGAGGACAAAATTTCTTTAAGGGGTATGAATTGTAACGATTCAGAAATTTATAAATTGAATTTAGAATTCTTAAATTCTATTCCGTAGATTTTAATTGATCTTGATCTCAAAATTGTCTCTTGATTGTTGATGTGGTTGATCCTAGAATGTCATAGAAAATTCAATTGTGAATCCAATGCAACTTGAAATGTTCAAATCGGAGTTCAGACGAAGATTTGGTGTCCAAAACACTCACGTCAACTTTTGAGGTGCAGGTTAGTGAGCCCAGATATCGGTATCATAGAATTTTGGGATACCGATATCTAGCGAGGTTATTCTTGGTTTTAGACCAGAGGCCTCAGATATCGGTATCATGGGTTTTCATGATATTAGTATCACAGCAAAAACCGATATCCTAGGCTTCTCGGGATACTGGTATTAGAGGTTGCAGTTTCCCCAGAATGCTAGGATACCGGTACCACAGACATCAGGATACCGGTATCTGGAGAGTCTGTAAGAACTCATGGTGTGATTAATGAGGGGCATTTTGGTCATTCTAGGGCCATTCTACACAACCTTATACATATATTAGCCCTAGAATCCATCTCAGAACCATTTCTAACTCTCTCTACCTCCCTTTCATTTCTTGCTCAAATTCTCTCTCTATTCTCTCTAAATTCTTGGGGGATTGATTGGAAATCAAGAAAAACTTCAAGGCTTATCGTCGACGAGGGCAAAGAGAGCTATGTGGTGATGTGCTTGGCTCGGGGACTTGTGAAGGATCCCTCATCTAGGGATTTCGATTTCTTGGTGTTCTTGGTGGGTAAATCTCTTTCTCCTAGCTAGTGTGTGTGTATGGTAGTTGTTCTCTTGTGCTTCATCCCCTTCAAACCCATGGGTTATTGTCGGTTAGGGTTTATATGGGATGATTTAGAGAGTATGAAACCCTTGTCTCGAGCTTGTATGAGTCTATGAGATTATATCCTTGGCCTTCGAATTTATGAAGGCCAAGTGCTCGATGAAATACTTGAATGGGTCTTAGTAATTGATGTTGGGTATTGTGAGAGTGGTGGGGAACTTGAGGAGTCATTGGGTGGCCTTGGAAATCTAATGGCCACCATGTGTTCAATAAAATACCCAAATAGACGATAGGCTTGAGTTGGGAATTTGTCGAGTTGTCTTGGTGTCATTTGAGGACTTAGGAATTCCCAACAGCTTATGGTCGCTTATATTTAATGAAGAACTCCTAAGTAGGTCTTGGAGTGAAATTGGGAGTTGTCATGGGTGTCTAGGTGTGTTGAAGGGGAATAGTGTCCCTTGAACCACTAGGGACTTCCCCATGCATCGTAGTGTTTTGATGTGATTTGGAAAGCGGTGGTTGAGTCATGATAAAGCAAGTATCCCCTTCATGTTGTACCAATTGATGTGGCCTCCCTTGATGTCCTCAAGGTAGAAGGCATTGGAAAGAATGATGGTCTCCCTTGATGTAGTCAAGGTCGAGTTGTGATTTGATGAACTAAAGAATAAACTCAATACAAGCAATGAATGTCAAATATAGGGAATGTGTCCTACGAGGGCTACCTAAATTCAATCTTGAATCTTTCATTCTTAATTCACAAATTGCATGAAATCAAAGAGATGAACCTATATAATGATGTAAATGGGTAGTTAGTGCCCAAGGTGATTTTGATCACCCTTAAACGTGTTAAGTGTGCGATACATGTTCCCGTAGGTCATGGAATCCCTAGTGATCACTGAGGGTTAAGGATCTAGGAACAAGTTTTTTTCCAAAGGGGGAGATACGAGTTCCCATGTAAGTCTTAGAACAAAATGAAAACACAGGCTAGTGGGTTTCAAGAGAAGCTTAGTACATTGATTACTCCCTTATTTTGATGAGGTTGAGATTCGTCTCTTATTCTGACAAGTTGGGAATATGCGGTAAAACTTTAATAATAATGAATAAAGGTTGATTATCCCTTGTTTCATCAAGTTGAACGTGTATGGCTCCCTTATTTTGACAAGATTGAGAGAATTAGAAAACTTACCTCAATCATTCAATATACCAAAATTGTGAGTAAATCCGATCCATAACATTGTCTAAGATTGAAAGAGGATTGTGCAGTGAGTTGGTAAGTATGGTCTTGGTAGTGAGGTTCTTCGGGTCCTTCTGGTAGGCCCTTGTAATTGTCTTACCCTAGTGGTAGAGGTATTGACGTGTACTTGAATCGTTGTCCACTTGGTTGGATTTTGGAGACTATTTCACTGTGCCCTTTTGGGGTTTTGAGGATTAGAGTTTGTATTCACTGCTAGTATGACATTTGTATCCATTGCACTTAAGGATGCATTTGCATCCTTCTAGTCTTGTTCCTTTTTCTGATTTCAGTACATTTGCATGTTGACACTTGGGCACACACCCACCGTATGCATACCTGTTAGTAGTTAGTGGTTTCCTACTGAGCATGTGGATAGCTCAGACCCCCCTCCCCCTTTCCCCCAGTCTTCTGTGTGTAGGGATAGGAGGACTTATCTTGGAGATTTTGGAGTAGCTGCTAAATTTTCTATTGAGGTTGTCACTCCTCTCTACTTTCAGTTTTGTGTACCTTAGAAGATGTTGCAATTAGTTGTTGTATTTCTTATTACTCTTCCATACTTTGTGCCCTTCTGTACCTTTGTACCATATTAGTGGATTCTACTTCACTTTATTGGATGCCTTGTGGATTCACACCTTAGGTAGTGAGTTTTATCTTACCTCTATCAATCATTTTATAATGTTTTCAAAAAAACAATTGTTTGAAAATCCAGGCCGTTACAGAAGCCAAAGCATTGTCTATCATCACTTCTCGAACAACGCTCTCATTCCTATGGCAGAATGTTATATGTCAATTTGGCCTGCCTAGGGTGCTTGTTGTTGACCTGGGGAAGCAGTTCGATAGATCTGAGTTCAAGGAATTTTGTGAATCTAAGGGTATACATGTTCATTATACGTCAAAGGCATATACAAGGGCGAATGGGAAAGTTGAGGTCACAAAAGAGAAATAAAGAAGGGGTCAAGAGGAGATTGAAGTATGCAAAAGGGGAGTGGCTGGATGAGATGCATTCTGTGGTTTGGGCATTCCAGACCTCACCTAGAATGGCCACTGGAGAGATACCTTATTCCCTAGCGTTCGGCTTAGAAGTGGTGGTTCCCATTGAAGTGGAACTCCTCAACTACAAAATGGCATCATTGGGTGAATCTGATAATGAAGAAGAGCTCATAGTTGGGCTGGACCTAATTGAAACGAGGAGAGATAAGGTAGTGGCTAGAATGGCAGTTTACTAACACAGGATGGAAAAATACCGCAATGCAAAGGTTAAGCCAAAGACGTTCCGGGCAGGAGATCTAGTTCTGAGAAAAAATGACCCACAGAAAAGAAGGCAAAATAGCTGCAGCCTAACTGGGAAGGCCCATATAAGATACTCAGGCATTCCAAAGCTGGGGCATACAAGCTAACCACCCTACGGGGAAAGGAGCTGAACAACCCTTGGAATGCTGATTACTTGAAAAGGTACTATAATTAGAAAAATTGGCTTGCATGTCTTTGTAATAAATCACCTGCGTACTCTCAGGTGTTGTCAATAAATGAGACACGAGTTTCACAATGTTAGTTGTCACAATTTAGGTTAATGCAACACAAACCTCTACGACACTTTCTATTGCATTAAGGGGAGTAAGGACCCCAGTTTGTTCACTTTAATTTGTGATCTGTTCACTTTAATTTGTGAAACCTTAGTTTGAAAGCATCTATTCGCTTTAACTTAATTTGAGATACACTAAACTAAAAAGTGGACATCTCAGAAATGTTGTTAAGGCAAAAGCAAAAGTTGCTAAGGCAATCAAGAAAGGTCCATCTGACCTATTGCTAAGGCAAAAGCAAAAATTTCTAAGCAATCAAGAAAGGTCCATCCGACCTATTACTAATGCAAAATGATGCTAAGGAAAAACAAAAATTTCTAAGGCAATCAAGAAAGGTCCATTCGACCTGCTGCTAAGGAAAAATGATGCTATGGCAAAAGCAAAAATTGCTAAGGCAATCAAAAAGGTCAATCTGACCTATTGCTAAGGCAAAATCACACTAAGGAAAGAGCAAAAACAACTAGGCAATTGATAAAGGCCCAATCGGACCTGTCCCAACTGGGTTACCTAAGCAAATTTTGTTAAGACAGCCAAATCATGGTCTATGTTGATTAACTATGTAAGGCAATCGAGGTCCAAGAGACATGTTCCAAATGGCTAGAAAGCCTTGTCAGAATAATCCTAACCTACCTGACCTATTCTAGTTAAAAAGCCAAAAATACAACAAGGTAGAAAAATATAAAAAGAAACTTAAGTCAGGCGCTACATAAATACAAGACATACGCTCGAGCAAAATCCTTGAGACTCGAGTGGATTTGGTAAAATTTACTTCACAAAAATCTCTGGAGTCGAGCGAGCAAGTTCGCTCGAGCGACCATGGACCGCTCAACATTTCGCTTGAGCGAACTGTCGAGCGAAAATGGGATTTTGAGCTTTTGAAGAGATTTTGGTTCAGGGTTGGATCGTGAGGCTTATGGAAGGTGTTAGGGATTATTTTGGGGACCCTAATAAGTAGTTAAATATAATCACTTATTTAACTAGTGAGTGTAAAGTAAAATCATATCGAATATTATTTTAACTTGGTGCTATCGATTCAAGTGAGGAGTCGGGACCTTATACGGCCACGAAGTGATTTTTATTGGTGATTCTCGCACATAAGGTGAGTGTGTAGATTTCTTTTATATGTAGTTGACCATTGGTGTACTTATATACTTGATTTGGGTGACTTTATGTGATCAATCATGTTATTTAATAGTTAAAAACCATATGATTGAATTGTATGTACTCATCTATGATATCACATGTTATTTGTCACTTGTTGGTGTTTTGGGGGCGAGCTTCTTGAATTTACATACTTACATGATTAAGTTGCTTTATATGTTAACTCTTGGGGTATTGTTACCCAACATATATGATATCACATGCTTATTTTTGTTAGATGATGATGAGGGCAATTTAATATTATGCTTACTTGGTGTATGCAAGCATGTCTATATATTTGTATAGATTGTTACATTGTTGGAAAATGAATGTGTAATATTCATTGTGTTATACATCCATGCATATCTATATCACCATATAGTGACAATTGGTGTATCCATGACAACGGGCTTAGGGGACAGTAGATGCTTAGCAATTTGGCCCTAAGATGCTAGATGACATTTTATGAGGATTATCCCCGGCAACGGGGTTATGGGCAGTAGATGATTAGCAATGTGGCCCTAAGATAGTAGATTCCATTTAGTGGGGATGTTGTATTCCGGTTGCGGTGTGGAGAGACATTAGATGCTTGGCAATGTGGTCTCAACACTGGCTTCCATTGATGGAATACTAGGGCATGATTGATTCTCCCTATGGCTAGTGGGTTTAATTGATTCACCCATAGCATTGGTGTGTTGGTGGTGTGTGGAAGCTTCCCAATTATTGAAAAGATGCATTTCATTTGCATACATTAGCATATGCATAATTATATGGTAGTTGGAACCTTGTTTTAGGGGAGAGACACAATCCCTTTGTTGTTCTTTATTCTTTTCTTTCATGGCATCTAATGATTTGCTATATTGACTGTAAATCTGACACTCTTGGATATTTTGTTGTCTTTTTTTGTTGTGGCGTTGTATCCAGGTAAGGAAGTTTAGCTGGGTTCATTACCGGTTTTTTGGAGTTGCTCTGGGATAGCTGGAGTTATGATATTTATTAGTCCTTCCAGTACTTGATTCTTCTTTCAGTAGCGTGAGGTTGTGAGTTGGGTTTTCATGTCTAGACTAGTATCAGTGGTAGTTTGTTTTATTATTTTGAGACCGTGTGTTTTTGGTCGTTAGATGTCACACTTGGTACTCGCAATGTGAAGTTGAACTTATTTAGCATTTCATTTTCTATTGCGTAGTTTTATTGTTTGGTTGAGATTGATTAGTTTGGAGAATTTTATATCTTTTCTTCTCCGGTAGTTGGTATTTAGGTCATGACTCGTCGTTGGATTCTATTTATTTTTTGGTAATCTGGGATGGGTCGTGACAGCTTGGTATCAGAGCATAGGTTGTAAGATTCTTGGAACAAGTGTGACTTAGGATGATGAGTCTCTTGAGGTGACAGTTAGGTTGAGTCAGTTTATTATATTCTTCTGGAAATCGTTGCGTGTGTTACTTTGGCACCCAATGGACTGCCTCAGAATCTGGTTTGAAAAGTGCCTGATCAACTTATTTTCAAATGAGAGGTCTTAGAAAGTTAGTCGACCTTCATCCGATTTTGAATCAAACTTACCAAGATGCTTTTTACCATTATTATGAATAAAGCATTTGCATCCAAAAACATAAAAATATGAAATACTAGTGAATACATGTACCTAAAGGTACGACGCAACTTGTTAGTCGTGACGATATTTCGGTTGGTAGAATTGCCTTTGGTACTTTGTAGTGCCTTCGGCACTCATGATGAGTGACGACACTCGATCCGGGTTTTCGGTATAACCCGTGCCGATAGCACGGAGCAACAAAATAGAAAGCGCAATACAATACCTAATGGTGTGATGAAAATTTGGGTGCTAGTAGTGCCTTCGGCACTTTGCAGTGCCTTGGGCAATTTAAAGTTACTCGTCACGTGACACCATAGGCGTGAAATTCAATCGAAATAAGAAATTAGTATAGTAGCGTGATATTGTTGGCGGTGGCATGGACTATGTATCAATGCCTATAATTGTTAGACAAACTCAGTCGGCTTCTAATGGTTGTGAATGTGTTGGGCACAAAAGGTGAAAATTACAGCATACATGTGTTTATGGAAAAAGGTGCAAATTACAAAAGTTGCAAGTCACTTTTTAAAAAATCAACATACACAGGTGTTCATAGCAACTTGTTGCGTGAACCAACAGGGAAAAATTAGAAAACCCAGCAATAGAACTCTTCGAAATCAGAAAAAATCAAGAGCTAATTCATTTTACATCATTGAAATGGCACTCTCCACTCTTCGGTGTCTCATCTAAGGCATCGATGCTGTTGCGTTGCTTCAACCACAGAAGCAAATCTCTGTTGCCATCACTGTTAATGTCTCATCCCCGTTGTGGAGACTGGAACCGAGAAGAGGGTATGTCGAGGGTGTGTCTCGATGGCGAGGTTGTGTCTCGCCATCAACGTAGCCATCGCGTTGTGGTGAGAAGCAGTGGATGGTTCAAGCGATGAAGGTGGTTAGTGGTTCAGGTGATGTAGGTGGTGGATGGTTATGGCGATGTAGGTGGGGGTGGTTGATGTTTTGTTGGAGATGTGTGGATTGTTCGGTTGGGCGATGGAGATCGCGATGGCGAGGGAGGGCGATTGGCGATTGGGGAGTTGGTCTAGGGTTCTCTGTTGTTGTAGGGATGGCTTTAGAGTTGTATAAGGTTCTCTATTATTCGAGATGGCTTTAGAGATTGTGATTAGCTTTCGAGATTAATTTTGGGCGGTGCAAAACGTGATTTGGGCAGTGGGTATTAGGAATAATAGCGTGTAAATGCAGCATATGAAATTTTTGTGTATTAATTATATCACAGTCATTGGATCAGATTGTGAAATGATCTCAACCATTAATCTTGGACAGATGTGTAAGGGTATAAGGGGATAAATCTCATCCGTTCAATCTTAGATCCGATGGATATGAATATGAGGGGTATAAGGCGCTGTGATTTATTATATAGATTGGGCTTTTTACCATTTCAAAGTTCATAAGGAGTTTTTTTTTAAAATGAACGAATGGACACACAATTTTGAATATAGCATGAAGTACTAACGGCTTCGGCCCAAAAATATTTTGGTAAATCATTTTCACAAAGCATTATCCTAGCCATCTCCTCTAAAAATTTATTTTTTCTTTCAACAATACCATTTTGTTGAGGAATTCTAGATGCCGAAAAATTATGTCCATAACCATATAAATCACAAAACTTTTCGAAAGAGTCATTGTCAAGTTCTCTACCATGGTCTGTTCTTATATTTGAAATCTTAAAACCTTTTTTATTTTCAAGCCTATGATATAATTTTGAAAACATTGAAAAAGTTTCGTCCTTATGAGCAAGAAATAAAGTCCATATAAATCTAGAGAAATCATCTACTACAACAACACAATATAATTTACCGGCAAGACTAGGTGTACAATAGGACCAAAAAGGTCAATATGTAAAAGTTCCAAAGGTCTTGAAGTAGAAATCATATTTTTTTTATTTAAAAGAGAGATTGGTTTGTTTTTGTTGAGAACATGAATCGCATAACCTATTATGTTCAAATTTAATTGTAGAAAGACCATTAACTAGTTCTTTGCGAGAGAGCCTAGCAATGGAATCTGAATTATAATGACCTAGTCTTCTATGCCATAACCAACTATTGTCATTTACGGTGGAAAAGCATTTAACATTTTGTTTTTCTAAGTCATTTAAATCAATTACGAAAATGTTCTCTAGTCTTTTCCCGATAAAAAGTGTGGAGTTGTCGATATTGTTCTCAACAATACAATTTTCTTTATAACTTTTATCGCAAAGTTGACTAATACTAAATAAATTATGCTTAAGGCCATCAACAAGAAGTACATCCTCAA